>JABUQX010080447.1:10000-37500 GCA_015478945.1 Trachelipus rathkii
TCAGACAAATCAATGGCAATCTTACGCTACAATTACAGCTGCCCCCAAACCTCCACGTGTTAATCCGCCAACACAACCCCATCCTAACAGAAATCTTCTCCTAAATCCCAGTGAAACTCAGGTAATTACTGCAACCTGTCTGCCTGAATTGCCCACACTACCGACTCCTCAAATAGTACAAAAGCAGACCTTGATCCAATCTCTAGTCCAAAAAGCCATCAACAACCTTATCCTGAGTACTAGCTCTAAATAATCCAACAATGAAACTAAGCTAGTTCATCCAACCCAAAACTTGGAAACCATCTCCTGCCAAGACACACTGTCCCATACCTACCCAATAGGTTCTCCAAACTTATGCAAGAGGGCTGTCTCTTTGTCCCTTAATTCGCCACCCATTATTACTCAAATTCCTGAAAAAGATGTTCCTAATCACAGAGAAAAGAATAATGGCCAAGTTAAAGATTATTCGTTAAAGTACAGAGCATCCCGTTTTTAAACAAAAACACATTAACCTTAGACCTAAAAAATGCAACTTAGAAGAGACCTCACCATAGGTCTATTCCAGAGACAAAAGCAATGGCTTCAATAGATTGTACCTAATTAATCACAGCTATTGGACAACCCACCAATCAACACTCTAATAGTCTGCAGGATAATTCTAGCTCTTCTGAATCTTCCTTTAACTATTCTTCCAAATTTCTTATCTCAGCACTCCCCAAGGGATTCTATACCCTAGCGGATGATATGGATAACAGCTCCCAAATGGAGCTTGATGTGATGACCCATTCTCTTTCTAATGCTTCCTGCGCTTTCGAGAAAAGCGAATGGAAAACTGTCCAACGTAAACGTTGTAAACGCTCTAAGCGTTCTGGATCTGTCGGAGGCATGAAAGGAGACCCAGAGGTCCCCATACTTAAATCAAATTTTCCAATCTCCCAAAATCACTCTCATGATTATTACTGGCAAAATATCCAGTATCGGACCTTGTCAATCCAACAAATCCTATATTGGAAACCAAATATCTTAACACCAACACATTCTCATAAAGATGCCACCCTTCCGGTGACACATTCCTTCCCCATTTCCACGGAAAAAAAATCCATATCCCTCACACATTTCCGAATCTGTTTGATGGCAGATACTGATACAGCTCCCATTAATAAACATGAGCATTTCAGTTGCTCTTCCAACGACCAGCCAAACCCACACAATAATTTGGACTCGGTTGAACTCAACTTATCTCACATTCATGGCGAAGATCCCCACCAAATAATACTGAAAACTCTTTCCCAAAAGCAGTCGTACAACCCAAATCTTTGTTGTATGAATATTCTTTACCACAAGGATTTGTTGCTGCTCCTCGTCTAGATCCACGTCTCAGGCTTTCCTCTTCATCTGAATCTACCTCCAATACTACCCTTAGTCACATAGAGACAATTGTCTCAAAAAGACCATCATCATTACACCTATAACAACACAGCATGGCTACTTTCCTTCAATGGAATTGTCGTGGCTACTATTCTAATTTTGAAGAACTTGTTCAATTAATAAACATATGTACACCAAAGTGCATATGTTTATAGGAACTTCGACTATGTCATCGCGACTTCTTTCTACAGTCGGAATATAAATCGCCCCTAACCTCTATAAAAAGAGGTGACAATGATAAGGGAGGTGCAGGAATACTCATTAATAAATCTGGTCCCTATTCTCCAGTCCCTCTTCATACTAAGCTTCATGCAGTGGCAGCATGAATTCATTTGTCCACCGACTTTACTATCTGCTCAATCCACTTGGCTCCGAGTAGTGAATTTAATAATGTCGACTTAGCTGATCTTTTCAAACAGCTCCCTACTCCGGTTGTTATACTAGGAGACTTCAACCTCCGTCACCTCTTATGGGGTGACTCTGTCACTTCGTCCAATTCCAATATCCTTGTAGATCATCTAACTCCCTTTTCCATTGAAAGCCTTCACACAGGACTCTCCACGTATGAACGTTTAGATACATACACCTCTTCTTATATTAATATCTCCTTTTGTTCTCATTCCCTTATGGATCGATTTACCTGGCCCCGCTTTGATTATTTATACATCAGTGACCATTCCCCAATAGCTTTAAATGAGCTTGTACCTAGCCCAATGTTAAAACCTGGTGAAATAACCGGGCGGAGTAGGCTCCTTTTTATCAAGCCACAGCTATCCCATTTTCTCCCTTCAATAACCAGTTTCTGGCTGTAGATGATGCCATTCGCTTTTTCCAGCAAGTTGTCATCTCAGCAGCGGAAGCTTGTATTCCCCAGTCTTCCGCAGGCAGGCAGTCGGCAACCCCTTGGTTGTCCCAAGAGTGCGCACAAACTAACCGAGAGAAGAAGAAACTATACAGGCAATACAAAAAGACCCCGTACCACCCCTAACATGATCATTTTTAAAGCAGCCGTGGCAAGATCTCGGCGAATTAATCGATAAACACGCAAACACTTTTTTCGAACTTACATTTCGACTGTTAACTCTACGACTCTCCTTCCTTTAGTGTGGAAAGTTACAGAAAATATCTCGTCGCTCCAATAACTCCTCACCCACAGTCCTCTGTTATGGGTCGGATATAACTGACACGATCCCGGCTCCTGCTGCTGTTGCAAATGCATTAGGTTATAGTTTTGCTAGCGATTCGAGTTCTTTCCGTTATCCTGAAGCCTTTCAAAAATTGAGAACTAACACTGCACTGCCAGACGTTTCAACAGCGAAAGGGAAAGATCATATCTACAACCATTATTTTACACTTGCAGAGTATCAAACTGCACTGGCGAAAAGCAAAGACGGTGCTCTTGGTCCAGACATGATTTCGTATATCATGCTTCGTCATATCCATCCCTTGGTATCAGCATTTTTGCTGGATCTATACAACAGAATCTGGAACGAATCTTCTTCTCCATCTATTTGGACTACAGCTTTTGTAACTCCCACCTCCAAACCTGGAAAAGATCAGAAGTAGACGGACAAAAAAGACCAATTTAGCTGACCTGTCATACCTGTAAATTAATAGAAAAAATGGTTTCAGGTCGCTTTCTCCGTCCTGAAGAGTTGCCAAGCTTTTTCAAACTTCTAGTTTGGTTTCCGCAGAAACCGTTCGACCGCGGACCACTTGTTAAAACAAGACCATGATATCCGGGAATGCCTTCTCAACTGGTGGGATGGTCCTTGGTGTCTTCTATGACCTTGAAAAATCTTACGACAAAACGTGGAGAACTGAGATTCTCCTTAAACTCCATTCGCTTGGTTTCCGCCAACAACTCCCTCTTTTCATTACATGCCTTCTGTCAAATGCAGATCCATCCAGGGTCGGTGTTCTTCTATTCTGTCACGCCACTTTACTTTTGATGAAAGCGTTCAGCAAGGTAGTGTTCTAAGTGTACTACTATTTGCTCTCGGATTTAATGACATCGTTACTTCTATCCCAGAGACGGTCAACTTTTCTTTCTATGTTGATGACCTTGCGTTATATATAGCCAGTACCAGGCTGCCTTTTCTCGAAAGGCAACTTCAGCTAGCTATTGAGAATATTTCACAATGGGGTAACTCCCATGGCTTTCATTTTTCTCTCACCAAAACTTCAGCAGTGCTTTTTAAGAAAAAATGGAATTGAAGAACCTGCCACCTTCTTCCAGCGAACCTAACCTTATATGGTTCGCCCATTCCGGTAACTTCACAAGTCAAATTTCTAAGACTCATTCTAAATGACCACTTCACATATGCACCGCATATTAAACACCTGAAAACAACTTGTCATCGCGCGCTTGACCTGTTACGTCATCTCGCCTCAAAATCTTGGGGTGCTGATCGCAAATCCCTTTTACGTCTTTGCATAGCCCTAATCCAATCGAAACTGGACTATGACTGTGCAGTATATGGTCAGGCCTCCACAACACTACTACACCTGCTAGATCCCATCCAAAGCGAGGCGATCCGTATTTCCACTGGAGCCTTCCGATCGTTTCCCAGGTGAGCCTTGAAGTTGAATCCAATGTGATGTCACTCTCTCTTCGAAGAGAATATATCATGTGTACAAGTTACCTTTGTTTTCAAACCCAAAACCTTCTGCTCTGACACCGATGCTGCAGGAGATACCTCAGAATCATAATTACTGGCCATTTGCAAAAAAGTTCATAACATCCTTAATTTCCTTAACATCCCTTTGCAAAAGGAGCTGCCTTTCTCTTACGACGAAGGATACACACATGGGCTTTTCCCCGCTCCCACCATTTTCTTGTCTCTGACCTCTCTCTCCAAATCTAGCCACCCTGCTGCCTTGTTAAAAGCATCATTCCGGTCTCATTCCGTAGTTCAAGATAAATTTACTACAGTGTTTACTGAGGGCTCTAAAATAGGGGACAGTATGGGCTCATCTGCTGTCTTTCCTCACCGCAACTTCTCCCATACCCTCTCCCCTTATGCTTCAATTTTTACGGCAGAATTAATGGCTATAATGATTGCTCTTTCTCGAATTCTAATCCTTAACCAAGATCACTCTTATGTCATTTATTCATATTCGTTCAGCGCGCTACAAACGCTTAAAACCCATTATTTTAGAAATGCAATGGTATCTGCTGTACAACAATTTCTTCGGCTGCTACACTCCCGTAAGAAACAGGTTATTTTATGCTGGACACCCTCTCATGTAAGGGTAACTGGCAATTAAAATCGCTGACAGAGAGGCCAAAATGGCCGCCTCCTCTTTTCGAAGTTGTTCTAGGTACCTCCCGGATGCCATTTGACAAGTCTGCCTCTCATCAACTGATTACTATCCTGCTCTCCGACAATGCTTTCGATCTTGTTGGCAAGAGTGCTGGACGAGTGATCAGGGTGGAGCGAAACTCTGAGACATAAAGCCTAGATTGGTGAGTGGTCTTCTACCCATAGACGTAAACGCTTACACGAGGTGATACTTGCACGTCTCCGTATTGACCACACCAATAACACTCACAGTCACTATATGTCACGGGACCCTCCTCCCATTTGCAAATTTTGCCGTCGAAACACCCCGCAATCTTTTCGTGATGTCTTTATTGATTATTCCCAACTGGACCCTATTCACCCTCGTCATTTTCCTATTTTACGGTCCATGACGCCTTTTAAAAGATTATCCCACATCTTGTCTGAATTTTCCAACTTTAGCAGTAACTCTATTTTCCTGTATCTTCATGAAGTGAATACTCTTTATAACATTTGATTTTGTTATGTAATATTAGGACAATTCATAATGCAAGGATACAATTTTATTTAGTTTTTTTTATTTTTGATTGACTGAATATTCATTTCGCAATTCAAATCTTCCTTTGACATTGAAACAAGTATGTGCCAGGGCCCTCCCATGGTGCTAATTTTTCAGCCCAGTTTGGCCACTTCTTTGTGAGTCGTTGGGTCATATACACTGACTCAATATATATATATATATATATATATATATATATATATATATATATATATATATATATATATATATATATATATATATATATATATATATATATATATATATATATATATATATATATATATATATATATATATATATATATGCAGATAAACACAACCGGTCTAGGGTGTACTCATTTAACGTCCTAGCAGGACGAAGCCAAACCCTAGGAGAGAATAACTCACATTCTCCCACCCGACCAGTTGCGAACCTGGTGCCCTCGGTTTGTTGGCGAGTGCCCCACCTTTGAGCTATCGGGCACTTTTATATAAGTAAATAAATATATATAAAAAAATAAAAATATGCATACATAAATACATACACAAATACATACATAGATACATATAAATATACACAATATATATATAATATATTTGAAATATAAATATATATATATATATATATATATATATATATATATATATATATATATTATATATATATATATATATATATATATATATATATATATATATATATTATATATATATATATATAAATATATATATATATATATAATTATTATTATTATTATTATTATTATTATTATTATTATAGATACATTATTATTATTATCATTATTATTATTATTATTATTATTATTATTATTATTATTATTATTATTATTATTATTATTATTATTATTATTATTATTATTATTATTATTATTATTATTATTATTATTATTATTGATTATTATTATTATTATTATTATTATTATTATTATTATTTTAAATTTATAATATACTTATACATATATATATATATATATATATATATATATATATATATATATATATATATATATATAATATTATATATATATATATATATATGGGAAACTTTAATAAGGGGCACACATGTATCTCCGAAAAGTAACGACACTTACAGAAAACCAATTACATATTTGGAACTATAATCCAACTCATGGAATGTAAAAATAAGGCTACACAGTTTAGATATTCCCATATATATATATATATATATATATATATATATATATATATATATATATATATATATATATATATATATATATATATATATATATATATATATATTTATTTATATATATATATATATATATACTAGAAATATATATATATATATATATATATATATATATATATTTTAACTTTGATACTTGGTACTTACATATAGTAGTAGTAGTACTGGTAGTAGTAGATTCAAAATATAATATTCGTTGTAAATATTGAAGGAGGAATGAAATTCTGGTTGAATTTTACTTTTACTGTCCTAATATTTACAACTTAAAAGAAATGCAAACATCATAAAAAATTTGAGTAATAAACGATCTTATATTCAAAACAAGTAATCATAAAGCCTATCCCAATTACTAAACCGTGGGAGTGGTTGGAATTGATAAACACTGGAATATAATAATAATACAAATTGCTAAATAATATACTGATAACACACACAATTATATAGATATATATAACAATATATATATATATATATATAAATGTAGTATTAGATTCTTGCCATTATCATTTTTATTATAATCGGATAAAATCGATAGTATTAGATGTTTTTATTTTTATAATATATATATATTATTATATATATATATTATATATATATATACATAAATATATATATATATATATTTAAATATTACATATTATTTTCATTATTATTATATAAAATATATATATATATATATAAAAAAAATAAATATATATATATATATATATATATATATATATATATATATATATATATATATATATATATATATATATATATATATATATATATATATTATATATATATATTATGTTATATATATTTATTGGCGATATTATATATATATATATATATATATATATATATATATATATAGCAGCATATATATATATATATATATATATATATATATATATATATGTATATATATATATATATATATATATATATATATATATATATATATATATATATATATATATATATATATATATATATATATATATATATATATATATATATATATATATATATATATATATATATATATATATATATATATATATAAATGGGTGGTGAGAGATTCTTACCAATCTGATTTGTTCAAAATAGCAGAGTTATGATTTTAGATCTGAGGTCTATAATTTCATATCACAGTCCACAAAAGTTAGTGAAATAATTGAATATTAAAATACACGAATTGTTTGTGTAAAAATTCCGAGTTAAACTGAAAAGAAATAATCAATTAAATATTAAAACTTTACATAATAATATAAATATAAGGAAAGTCACTTATATAACAGTTTTCACTAAGCGAGCTTCTTCTTTCACTGAAGCCGCTTTGTTCTCACAATTGTCAATGCTCTGCATTTTCTCTCTCGGTTTTTGATTGGTATTTCTTAAGTGTGACGTATTTAGCAAAGGCACACCTTATTAAAATATAGTTCTTATATAGAGCCCCCTTTTTAAGGAGATTGTCCTCTCAAGGCAATTTAAATTAATTATACCAATCACTAAAATTCAATGCTTCAGGAATCCATATCCATTTTGGAAGACGAAGATCACACGAGGCAAGTTAATGAAGTTAATGACGTGAAGGGTTAGATCGATGAGCAATGGGAATGGGATGATGTGGAGAATCATACAATTCTGAATGATCATCTTCAAAGTCTATAGTACGTAATTGTCGAGGTCTTAAGTGAATGATAGAAGGCTCATGTCTAGGGTTTATGTCTATAGTAGGACGTATAGTGAGTGAAGTTAGATGAAGGAGTATTATGCCTACATTACTAGCTTCATGATGGTTCAATCGTCTAAATATAATCACAAATAACAGCGATTATGAAGAACACAGAAACAAAAGAACTTGAAGCATAGGAAGTAAATAAGTAAATACCGAAACGTGATGATTTAAGGATGAATTGATATAATCTAATTGAGACTATCCCAAACTATTTTAAGAGATTAAATTAAATAGGGAGTTTGGGAAGGAATGATTAAAAAAAACAGCACAGGTACACTATGATAGGGGGAATTATTAACTTTATAACTTTAATACATAAGAGCGAATTGTAAAATGATACTGATTAGTAGTTAGAGTACATCCTTGATTCAATAATATATTATCTGAAGATAAACATAGTTTGAGTAGAAAGATACATGCAATATAGTTGAACATACACATGAAGTGCAGACACAGAGTAAGGTTCGTTAGTTACATATGTAAGAACAGCTCACAAGAAGAAAAGTACAAGAACTGAGAGAATGGAACATGGAACAAAGGGAAATAGTCAGCACATGCTAACATTGAGAATTCACAATAGACATATACTTTATTTCATAGCTTGTTTATTTACGAAGGAAGTTAAACATTGTACGAGCGTCCAGAGCAGTAGGAGTAAGAAAAGAATTTGTGTGATAGCAAAGTCAGAAAAGGGAATGATAGATGACATTACTTTAGAAACGGTAATTGAAAGTAGTTAATCGTAAGAATATGAACAACGCCAAGTATGTTCCTTGTTGAACTCAGAGGAAGATGATTCGAAATTATAATTTATTTCTGAAGATTGGGAGAGAAAAAAAAATTCCTTATACAATTTGGTCATAGCATGGTAAGACCAGAAGAATTATTACGGCATTGTCAGTTTCAGGAATAGAACTATGTAAACATGTAAATAAAAGAAGCAGACAAAGCCTGATTAATTGTGTAAGAAAGAAGATAGATAACATCATCTGAGAAAGAACATAGCTATTTAAAATTTATTTAAATATAAATAAAGCACATAGATATGTAGGACAATGTTAATACAATGCTACATATATCAACAAGTTGCTTATAACTAGTGGCTTTGTTACATATTTTTCGATTTTCTAAACTTTTCTATTTTTATTTCGTTTTCTTTCCATTTTGTATAAAGTCAGGTAAAGGTTACCCAAACATATAAAAGTATAAGAATATAAAACACATAAAAGAGAAATAGTAACACATATAAAAGATTATACTTACATATAACTTACATACTAAAGTATCGAAATCACGCGAGCAAAGCACACGGGAGTGTCGACTTACTTAATTACTATGAAATCGGAATCGCGCGTAGAACACACGATTAATATCGATTTTAAAACTAAACTATTTACATAATTTACAATTGCATATTTAATTCAACGGAACTGTCCATCGAATAAATATGAGGACGAACACTAATTATTTATATGTGTTCTAAGGGTAATAATTGTATTGTATATTATTGATATGATTTATGTTTCGTGTTTTTGGTATAGCTCCAGTGCTGGCAGGATCAGTACCACTGGGTGTAGGATTGACAGTAGAGGAAGTAGTAGAGCTTTGGGAAGAGTATTAGTAGATGATGTAGGCACATCAGTTATGGGAGTAGAATGAAAAGGTGTAATATGTTACGTAAAGGATACATCCTTTGCGAATATGTAGGAGTAGAATAATCAAGAGTGCTAGTGAATTTAGGTGAAAGCTTCGGAGGAAGTTTAGGTGGAAGCTTAGGAGGAAGCTTAGGTGGAAGCTTAGGAGTTAATTCAGGAGACACGTCTCTTGACACATCTAAAGGAAACTGCCTAAAAATGTCGGAAAGATCTAGAACGGACATTAGGATTAGGAGTCCAAGAGATAGTATTAGGATCTACTGAATGAAAAAAAGGGGAGTCAGGGTTAACAAAAGGAGGAGATGACACTCGTCTCGCATGACTGCGAAGTCTCATTGGAGAGTTTGCACGAGGACCTCTAAATTGTGGATGAGGACGGTAGGAAGGATCTTTTCGTCTGTCATCCTTAACAAAAGTTTCTTCCGGTGAAGACGGGGAAGACTGTATGTTGGGATACTCATCATAATATCTAATAGGTTCACGAGCACCTTGTTGGTCTGGAGAAGAAGGGGGCTACTACCATGGGTAGAAGAACGTCTAGAAAGAAGGGGAGAACTATGCATAGAACTCTGACCAGACAAATTAGGTTGTGTTAAGGAAGAAGAAAGCTGTGGAGAGCTATGAGAAAAGTTCCTACGTAAGGGATGAGTTAAATAGGGATTGAAACTTCCATTTGGATATTGTACCAAAGATGAATCAGATGGAACTCTTTGGGTTGTTTGTTGATGGGGAGTATGTGGAACCTGTCTTGGAGAAGACTGTACCGAAGGGGGTAATGAAGACTCAGGGGAAATAGGAGTGAAATTCCGTTGGTGTTGCTGCTCCTGGTGTCGCTGTTGTTGTACTGGTTGTTACTGTTGTGGCACTTGGTGTTGTCGCTGTTGCACCTGGCGTTGCTGTTGCTGGACCGGTTGTTGTTGCTGTTGCACCTGGTGACGTGGTTGCTGGGACGAGTATTGTACAACAGGTACTGGTGGAGGCAATATGTTTCTAACCAACACACACTCGTCATCATCATTGTCGTCTGAAGAATGATCATCGGAAGAAGTGCCCCCTCCACGACAACGGTGAAGGTCGGGGGGGTGGATGGTGAAAACCACGCGGAACAGGTTTCGGGGGCAAAGGTGGATTCCGAACAGGATCATAAGTTTGCCAACGGAAAGAAGGGTTATTATATGTAGTTTTAACTATGGGCATGGGGAGAATTTTCAAATTGTCCACATGTGATTCGAATTCTCTGTTAGTAACAAAATATCGCAGAAGATATTTGTTATATTTTAGGACATTTACTACAAGACAAGGACCAACCCATTTCTTGAAAAGTTTAGGTGATAAATGGGGAGGTTTGACAGCTAGAAAATAAACATAATCGCCAACACGTATATTCCCTTGGAATGTTGTTGTTGAGCGATTCTGAATGTTTCTTTTTCTAGTTTCTGGAGAGCCAATTCGCGGATAGCAGCAGCTCTTTCGGCCATTTCCGCGTTAAAATCATACAAATGATCTTTTAAAGGCTGTGTCTTGTTAACAAAAGGGGAAACGTAGTCAGGAAGATCATAGGGTAACCTACGAAGATAAAAATGAACCAGAAAATGAGGAGTGTTACCGATAGAAGAGTTAAATGTGGAATTTAAGGATATTTGCGCAAAAGCAATATATTTACCCCAATCGTCGTGCTGCGTAGAGACAAAATGGCGCAAGTAATCCTCAATACGTCTATTTTCTCTCTCAACAAGACCGTTGCTCGCAGGATGTCTGACGGCGATAGTGCGATTTTTAATATTCCAAGTTTTGCAGACTTCCTTGAAAAATTCGGAAGTGAACTCCGCGGCTCTATCAGTTATAAGAATTTTCGGTACAGAATGATGCAGTATGACTCTATTAAAGAGAGTTTCTGCAACTACCTTGCCATCCCTGGAAGCTACTGGGCAGATCTCGCATTAGCGAGTAAGTGCATCTTTAAAAACTAAGATATATTTAGCTCCTGTAACCTTACACTTTGGAAGTGGACCTATAGTATCCAAATGTACTCTAGAAAATGGATAGAAAGGCAAGGGATACGAATTTATAGCAACAGGATGAGGTTTCGAACCTTTGACCTCGATGCAAGAAGTACACTGTTTACAGAAGAAAGAAACGAAAGTGGATGACCTTGGGAAGTTATACTTCTCCCTTATACGGGATTCAGTGCGATCAGCACCTGGATGTCCTGCAGAAAGGGTATTGTGATACCCAAAAATAATAGTATATATGAGAGAATCAGGAACTTCAAGTAGATATCTATTTTTGGGAGATATCCAATAAAGTATACCTTTTACAATAAAGTGTGGAAGACAACTATCCGGATTAGGAGAATTTTCAATAGTCCTGATAATTTCCGACAACCTTGGACTTTTTCTCTGTTCGTGGAAGACTACTTCATCTGAAAAGCTATAAACTCTAGTGTCAGGAAAAGCTATTGAAATAGGATTATGGACTAGAGCAATACGAAGGTCTTCAGGAACTTGGAACCTGAGAGCAGAAGACGCATTGTCAGGTTCATCCTCCTTAGAAGAAGAAAAGTGTCCAGTGTTCGGAACTGGATGACGACTTAGATAGTCGGGAACTATATTCAGTTTACCATTAATATGAATAATTTCAGGATTAAAGGACTGAATTTTTAAATTCCACCTTTCTAAACGACCAGCCAACTGCTTATGGCGGAAAAGGTGGACAAGGGCCGAATGATCAGTATAGATCTTGAGTGGATAACCGAATATTATGGTTTTAAATTTGGTAAGAGCATGTACTAAAGCTAAAGCCTCCTTTTCGGTTGTACAATAGTTTATTTCAGCCTTACTTAACATCTTGGATGTGAAGGCCAAGGGTTTTTCTTTTCCTTTATCATCTAATTGAGCTAACATGGCTCCAATGCCAAAATCAGAAGTATCTGTGCTCAAGATGAAAGGTTTAGTATAATCAGGGAAAGAAAGAGCAGGATCTAAAATTAAAATTTCTTTAAAGAATCATAAGCGGATTGTTGTTCAATCTGCCAAGAAAAAGGAACATTTTTCTTTAGGAGCAGAGTAAGTAGTTGAACAATAGAACTGTAATTCGGGATCATGTGGTGGAAGTAGTTAAAGAAACCTAAAACTGAACGGACATCAGACACATTCTGAAGAATTTTAAAACCTTTAATAGCTTCCAATTTGACCAGATCTGGAGACAGCCCTTTTTCACTAATTTTAAAACCTAAAAAGGTGGCACTACTTTTGAAAAATGAACACTTGTCAAGCTTTATTTTAAGCTGGGCTTTAGAGAGAGCATTAAAGACCTTAGAGAGATGAGAATAGTGCGTAGGGATGTCTTTACTGAAGATGAGTATATCGTCAATAAATAATAAACAAACGACCCCTAGCAAGACGGAGAGCGCCATTTCCATTGTGCGACTGAACACAGAAGGTGCTTTGCGGGTTCATTGAAGCTTAACTCTCATTTGATAGTGTCCTCTAGAAGTGGAGAAGGCAGTGTAAGGACGAGACGTTGTCTCTACCTCCAAGTGGGAAAACCCCGACAATAAATCTGCGGAGGTAAACACGCGTGCTAAACCTATTAACGACAGAGATTCCGTGATGTTAGACAACGGAAATCTATCCGGAATGGTTAAAGAGTTGAGCTTTCGGTAGTCAACTATCACTCTCATTTTACCACCTGTCTTTTTAGGAATTAAAAGTAAACGTGAAGAACTAGGAGAACTACTGGGCTCTATGTAACCCTTTTCCAGACTGTCTTCTACCCATTCATCAATTGCTTCCATATATTTATGGGAGAGATGGTATGGGCGAGTATAGACATAGCTGGGACTTCCAGTTATAAGTTTAATTGAAAATTTATTTAAAGGACAAATTCCTACTGGATCATCAGCTAAAGCAATAGTATTCCTATTTTTAACTCAGAACTAAAGCATGTCCTCTAATTGAGAAGGATTATTTAAAACATATTTGTTGGAATCATTACTGGACTCAGAGAGTAATATTTCTCGGTAAACTTCTTTAATTTGAGTGTCTGAGAGACTTTTAGAAACTGTGACAGTGTTAATGTCGTATGGTTCTGAAGTTTTATAAAGAAGTGGAGAAGCGGTAGTAAGTATGCAGTGATTGTCAAAAGAAACCGTGTCGGCTCCTAAATTTACCAACTCTAGCAAAATGTTGCCCTTATTACATGTAGAAAGGGTATTTCCAAAGAAAAAGGTGCCTGACGAAAGGAAATCCTTTTTGCTCTCAGTAATGAGTACTAAATTCTCTGGGGGAGATGCACCAATGTCGGACTGTACCTTAACAGGGAGAATATACCGTGAGTAACGTAATATTTCTAAGTCTGAAGAAGTATACACCTTATAAGATAAGGTATCATCTATGACAACATCTTGGCTTTCAGAAATTTTATCCGAGTATATGGTAAGGTGCGATGAAAAATTTATAAAACTTCGGCTACCATCAATGTTTTTCGCGTATCGGGTCTGGTGCGGCGAAGATAAAGGAGAATTAATAGCATTCAGGCTATCAGCAGGTATTTCTGCGTATCTGGTCTGGTGCGACGGAGATAGTGAAGGATGAGTGGCAGAATTAATCTCCTGTAAGGAAGTAGGATAAGTATTAGAACTGTCAGAAGAAGAGAAAGTAAGATCAGAAGGGTGTTTAAAAGTAGTATTATAATGATGGTTGGGAGTGTTACTTATCTCGTTTATGTGTTGGAAGTGTACTCACTTATTATTATTATAATGACTTAACAACTCCTTCTGGTGTTGTACTACTTCTTCTGCCGTGAAACCTTTTTCCATATTGCTAGTATTATCCATTTCATCTTCAAGAGATGAGTAAAAATTTGTATGTTCCTTGGTAGGAACCACGGATCGACACCGACTCTGTGGATAGTTACACTGCTCATTATTTGTAATCAATGATGTCTGAGAAGGACCCCACTTAGGATTAGGAATGCTTGTAAGAGGACGACCATATGATTTATGAGGCAGTGGTGCTCATGTAGGAAGAGACACCGCGGTGGTCCGATTTGGAGCACTAGAATTTCTATACACACTCGTATAAATCGTACCTTGACGCGATAAATTCGTATTATTTATGGGAGGCGTAGTGCTATTCCGCGCATATCTGCCGCTGGGCAAGATATTTGAGTATTTATAGAGGGGTGCACAGAGGTGCACTGACTGTAATCGCCCTTAATTGAGGAGAAGTGTGTCTTACAAGTATTATAAGGAGGGTGCATCAGGGTACACCGACCTGGATCACCACGAGGTGATGTAAATTGAGTAGGATGAGCTCTTAGAGTTGGAGGCACAGTGGTGCTCCGACTATATTCACCTTGAAGTGAATCACAAGCGGCAGGAAGAGCTCTATTTGGAAAGGGCGTTGCAGAATTCCGCTCAAATCTGCCCTGGAGCAGATTCCGAGGCGGCAGCGCTCGGTGCGGAGAAAATACGGTGGTGCTTCGGCTACATTCACCACGAGGGGATGCAGGTGAAGACTGATAACCCCTATTTGGAAAAGGCACGGCGGTGCTCCGCATAAAACCACCCTGGAGTGCGAAATTCCGAGGTGGCAGCGCTCGGAGCGGAGGAGTCACTGCGGTGCTCTGTCCAAAATGACCGAAATTCGAGTTTATTTGAACCGCGTCTGGTTTTGCAATATTTCCGGTAACGGAAAAACGAGTAAGAGGGCATCCCTTCTCTGCAGGGATACTCCTCTCAACATACTCCCCCATGGTAGGAGCATGAGTGTTCAAGCAGCCTCCGGTAACAGAGGAGCGATTATACCTCCCTGTAGTAGGGGGTTGAGTTTTCAAGCGGCCTCCGGTAGTAGTGGAGCGATATTCAGGGCGGAATCCGGTACCGACAGAGACGCCTTTATTAGGGCGTATAGAGTGATCTCCGGTATTAACAGAGGTTCTATATGCAGGGTGGCCTCCGGTACAGACAGAGACGCTTTCAGTAGGATAATTTGAGTGATCTCCGGTACTGACAGAGACACTATAAGGAGGATGTAATGTGCGTGCTCCGGTACTTACAGAGGCACTAACATTTCCTATATTATTCCGTGCTGATTTATGCACAGCAGGACTGTAACTTACCAAACCTTTTAATTCTATGTCCTTTATGGGAGATGGAGACTTTAAAACCTGACTATAAGTCCGGTCAGAACCTATGTCTATAATAATGTTGTTTGTATGGCTTTGGAGACTATTTAGAGGAAGGGGTGAATCTTTAACATTCCTGGTTCCCTTATTTATTAACATTAAAGGTATCTCCATAAATTCACCTTGAAGACCGATAAAATGTACACAGTCGCGGGGTATGTTTATCGTAAGTGGCAAAATTTTTAAAGTGTCGGTTCCTATCAATGTGTCAAGTGGGAATGACGTAGTTTTTGGAACAACATAAAAATTAACATTAAACGACTTACCATATAATAATAGTTGTAACTGAACTCTTCCTAGTATTTCCAACTCTTGGCCTGATATTGATTTGAGTGTAATATCTGGCTGGTGTAAAACGGGACGGTTTTTAAATTACGCACCGTTGTATAGTTGCCGAAAGAGGCTTTCTTTCAAAATCGACCTAGAAGCTCCACAATCTAAATGACCGAAGGTATCAATTACCGTAGAAAAATTGTGTGTGAGTTGGAAGGGAAGACCATATAAAACTCCAGTTTCATATGGTGTAGATAGTAAGTATGTAAGATGATGGTAAGGTGTTTATGTCATCTATTAGGAAGGACATAGGGTCAGCTACTTTATTTATACTCTCGTGTATGACTCCGAGAAAGGTAGGGCTGTTATCAAAAGAAACCGGATTAATAACGCCCGTTAAAAATTCGACTCGTTTTTTATTGGGGAGTTAATCTCATTTTGTGGATAAAAATATTAAGTATTGTCAATAGAAGGATAATTATCGTAAGAAGACTCAGGATGGTCTGTAGGAGAGAAAGCTGTTGCCTCATTCATAGTTCCTACATGCTGTCGCGCGTAGCGACCAGAACTATGCACGGGGGCAGAAGAAGGTCTTTGAGTATGAGAGTGGGACATGTACATTGGACGTGGGACATAAGACGAAGGAGGTCTAAACATTGGACGTTGTACATTATTAGAAAAAGGAAAAGTATGAGGAAGATATCTAGAGGAGGAATTAGGGTAAGAAAATGAAGAAGGATTAGAAGAAGAAGCTTCAACTTTTCTTTTTCCTCTCTTGTCTTTCTGTACTCTCTCGCTCCTGGCTTTATCCTTAACCTTTCTATCTCTCGGCCCTTCAGAAGCGAGAGATAAATACTTTACCCTTCTTAAGGCACTCGGGCTATCGAAATCCCAAGTCGTGCCTGCACAAGCCTCTGTAGAACCACGACGGTGATATGATTTACAACTACTACAAAATTCGTGATAAACACACTCTTTGTTTGAATAACCATACCTTTCGCACCTAATGTACAACTTAGCAATAGATTTAGCTCTAATTAATACTTCTTTCTACTTTGGGTTTCTCCTCTCTATGGTACTCTGCACTTCTCTATAATTTTCCTGAACATGGTGAACATTAGGTTTACAAGATACATTAGAAAGAGTGGCTTCTCGGTTTCGTCACAAAGGCGGGGAGTAGATATTGACACGTTTAAATGCGTTAGTCGAAGTTCGTTGAGAATAGAAGGCCCGAATTTGACACACAAACACCTCAAGGCTCAAACTTGTTGACGGCAAACCTCTATTGTTGTGAATGCCAACGAACCTTTTCTCCCTCACATTCACTCACGCACGGCCAACAATGTTTAGGATAATATATATTATAATATATAATAATTATACTTTTCTATTTTTCATTAAAGCTTAATATATAATATACTGATTATATATAATATAGTATATATATATATATAATATTATATATATATATATATAATTATATAGGGTATATATATATATATGAAGGCAATTTGTCACTTAATTTTGAATATCTGAAGATACGCTACGTATATAATATTTTGATGAAAATATTAGATTTATATGTTTGGCTTATTCTCAAACCGAATTTTCTAGCATTATCATCAATGAAATAATTTTGTTTATGATAACTGATGATAAGGGATCCCGCTCTGGGATGACAGACGACAACCCCTCTACAAAGAGAAAGCCACAATTATAGATAACTACCGAAGCAGAAGAGTCTAAGTTCGCAATAAAGGAAAGGTCGCCACATTTTAATCTTTGATACTTAGGTTACTACAATAGTAAGCTAGTAGTGTACATTGCGTTATGATAGTAGATTCAAAAATATAAATATTCGTTCTAAATATTGAAGGAGGAATGAAATTCTGGTTGAATTTTACTTTTACTGTCCTAATATTTACAACTTAAAAGAAATGCAAACAACATAAAATAAATGAGTAATAAGCGATCTTATATTCAAAACAAATAGTCAAAAAGCCTATCCTAATTATTAAAACCGTGGGAGTGATTGGAATTGATAAACACTGGAATAGGACATTAAGAAATACAATTGCTAAATAATATTGACTTGAGTAGACCACAGCACAACATAAATTATTTTAGATTATATATAAACAATATATATAATATAATATATAATATATATATATATATGCTATAGATATATATAACGGTCTAATAGGTTAAGTCATATACTACCGCGACCACCGTGATGGTAGGCAGCCGAAAGACAGGATCGAGTCCTATCCTAGTTCCAAATTATATATATCACAACCGATGGGGGGTAGTGACTAAAGAGAGGGGAGGGTCTAGGAGGAGTAAAAGCCCCCATCTCCTCATGGACAATGCGAACGAAAGACGAAACGAGTATACCAAACCGGTGGTGGCGGCAGAGGCAGAGGCGGAGGCAGGAAAAGCGGGACACGCGTGCGCGAAGGCGGCGGACGGCGGGGAACCAAGTTTGTAGACATAAAATTGACAATGTGAACGATATAGGCATAAGGTAGAATATACAGGCAAAACAGATATTAATATGGATAATTTTAGACATTACATTGACAATATTAAAAATATAAGGAAGAATATACAGGCAAAACAGATATTAATATGGATAATTTTAGACATTACATTGACAATATTAAAAATATAAGGAAGAATATACAGGCAAAACAGATATTAATATGGATAATTTTAGACATTACATTGACAATATTAACAATATGAACATTGGGATAGAAAATGCTGACAATATATTTGAGTTTTCCCCATCTGTGAATGTGAATTTAGTAAAGTCTTCGCTATTGGATATTTAATCCACCAATAAGATATACGGATTCTATTATGTGCCAATTAATGATTCGCTTACTTTCTTAATACCGTTTCAGTAATAAATGAAGTAAGATCCGTTTTGGTATATATGAGTATCACGAACCTTTACTTTATAGATTTACAGTAAATTTATTCTATAATATTTTACGGTATAGTAAAAACTAATTTACTACTAATTCTACTTATAATAGTATACTGAAATCCCACATAGATATAATTAGGCATCGTTTACCTAGTAATACGATGAACCACTTTCTAGAAAATTGACATTATATAATTTAAAATTAATATATATATATAGTTAAGAAAACATCGAATACGAGGACTATTTGTTACTACATGTCGATAACAATACGAAAAAAAAACAGCATTCTACAGTAATATGATATCTCGTATGAGAAAGCTTGCGTTTTTAACTCAAGAAACCCTCATCTTATACCACACAAAAATACTCTTGTATATGTGTATCAATGACAGAATTCCAAGTTCTGAGTAATCAGTTAGCAAGATCACTATAATTTTTCTTAATATAGAAGCTGTGACGTTAAATAGAGTGATTCGTGATTTTGTTAAATGCGTTTTTGATCTTGATAAAATATATCCTAAATCTAACCACTTACTCCATTAGTGGCACATAATATTGCTATCACTACGACATAATTTCCTATGTATATAATGCTAATAATATCACAACTCTGTAATAAAGTTATACTTACAAAAGTTGAATATACATCCTCACAGAGAACGATCAGACACCACATATTTATTTACTACAAAGGGTGTGCGAAACAAAAAACTGCACGAGCGGGAGCCATCCACAATGTTCGTACATTTTCAAGCGGGCGGGAAGAGAACGAGAAAGTTTCATATATATATTATCGATCGATATTTTATCGATATATTAATCGATATTTTTAAAGGACAGACTAGCTCGCTCCCTTATAAGTTGACGCTCCAAATTGCAATTACTTGGAAAGAGAGATTAACAAAAGAGCTGTCATAAATCGTCGCCCAGTGCAAACGAACTGTTATACTAACAATCTAAGGAGGCAGAGAAGTAGGACGAGAAGCTTCTAATGGACACCTTCAATTATTATTATAGCTATTATTATTGTGGTTGTTTTATCACTTTTATAAGTTTATGAAATGCACCAATTTACACTATCTTGTTGTTTTGACACACAATATATTTACTATAAAATTTAAATAATCACGATATATCTGTTTACAAATTCTAATTATTATCAATTATTTATCATAAAGAACCTAAAAAAATTGGGTATGCGAGAAGCACTATAAACCTTACCCGGTATACTACCCCTATATATTACGCCCCCTGATATATATATATATATAATACCCTCATATATAATTTTATTATATTATTCATTATAATTAATATATATATATATATATACACGAGAGCCTATAGATAATATGCTATAAATATTTTTAGTGTATAGTGGGTTAAATGAATAATACACACATATTACCAAAAAGGATAAACAGGCATCTACTGATCAGATTTACTAAGTGAAAGCTATTAAAAGTTTTGCATATCACATAATTTTAGTAAGTATATGATATTAATATCTATCTATTATCTTAAAGGAGTTTATTATATATTATGGTCAGGTTTGAATATATTATGCAGAGTTTTTTTATTTATTTTGTTACTATATATTCAGCTTGAGAAATTAAGTGAGTCTTCTTTCTCTCAATAATATCACATACAATATACTTCAAACGTTTATTCTTGGAGAATTAATAAATTATTAGTTAAGCTAAATATTGAATAGTAAGATATCATATGGTGTGTAAATAATTGTTGAAAACTATTTTTTATAAAAGTCGAATCGAGAGAGCGAAATTAATGTCCTTACAGTACTCAGTTCGTATAATAACATTTAGCTGTTGAGCAGAAACAGATAATAGTGAAATGGAACATTATTTATTATTGAGTATATAAGTAAACTTAAAAGTTTTATAAAAACTATAATAGTATTTTATATTATACATAATATATATCTAGTCACATTATAATATGTTTATATTATTAACGTAAAACTTATAATATACCATCTATTATATATTGCAAATTGTAATGAATTAACCATAACTTGGGATATTTATAAAAGAATAAGGAGCATTCTCAAAATAAATGTCGAATAACACCTAAAAATATGAAAAACTGATTATAATTAACTTTATTAGGTTTGTACAGGGAGAGACATATTTCAACGATGTTGCTCTTTCATATCACACGGATTTTCGACGAGTAAAGGGTTCGTAACCAACTAACACAAAAATTACATAAATATTAAACTCAAATTCCATATCTAGGAGTATACGACCATGATATCGATATCGTTGTGTACTTCAATTAATAAAAAAATTATACCTGAACAGCATTCCTCTTGCTATCTCAATGTCTATTTGTTGCAAGCACGTAGAGAAGGGAGAGAGTAATTCACTTCTGAGTATTAATGCAATCCTGGCTTATTCTGAGGAATAAGATCAAGAGAATAAAAAATCACTTCATATTCATAACAGATTTTTTGGATGCAGTTAATATTAGGTAATATATCAAAATATCACATGATACTATTTAAAAATACCATATCTAAATAAGTCGAAAAAACAGAGTGGTATAGCATTTATAAATTAAGGAAAAAACGAATGAAAACAAAACTAGATAACACACAGACTGGAGAGCATAGCTCTCATCTAATCACAATCCGATATTCGGAGAGTCGGTTTGTAGTTATTACCGGAGAGTTATAACTGGAAATGATAGATAATATAAAGCATAACACTTAATTTGTAATGAAATCTACATCGTTGAATAATCACAACCACTTTATATTGTGGACTCATACACAGAACCAAGAGTAAGTGTTTCTAAAATTGTTCCATTGATTGCAACACAAGCTCTATTAATGACTTTATGGACTGAGAGCTTTGTGAAGCGTCTGCGGAGAGAGATGAACTGGAATCACATTTAGCCCTGGAAATGATAGTTAATACACGAGGATGAAGACTCCAACAGATGATGACAATCTGTACAGCTCTGTCAAAATCATTGACACACATCGAGAAACACTAGCGCCACTCAACGTCATAACAGAGCAATATTTGCGAATGAAACAAGCAGGAATATTTCCTATATCGTAATATCACTATTTATATTCAAGGAGCAACAAAGTTCCAAAAATTGACAACAAATATACTGCAGAGCTTCTATCATAAAACGGATTAGAGAAAACCAAATCGAGAGAGAGATATATTTCAACTAGCCATAATATAATATTCTAAAAAATTTTATTCGAGACTACAAGCACACACACGACCCAATTCCCTGATACAGAAATTTCTTAATGTGACACTAAGCCGACAAAAGATAAACAGGAACACTTAGATCTACTGAACTTCCTCTGGAAACAATGGGGATTATAACACATATAACTTTACATAACCCAACACATCTAAATGCGACGCTGACTTTAACGTGTCCAGAGCGTACAGAGGAGACACTGATTGAGCTAAGATATAGAGGCACTTAAAAGCAACCATTGCGAAAATGAAATATAGTCCTTTTCTTCTGTATTAGACGAGATCTCCTTTTCAAATAAAAAAGAAAAGAAAAGCAGACCCTACAGATGTGAGAGGACCATATGCCATACTCATTTTGAAGAAGCGACTAGTATTGGCCTACACGCAGAAAGCTTCTTACTGGGCAAGAACATTGGCAACAGCCCCATGATATTAATAATTGAGCTGTCGTCTCCTCGACAAAAGATCATATATGAGGGAGACCTCTATGCGTACGACAAGTCTAGAAGTGCTGAGTAGAAAAGTCATAGCCGCGATGAAGTATTGAACACAAAGCAAATTACGGGATTCGTTGTGAGGGGCCACTCTATCTATTCGCGGCTACAGCTTGTCAACTAGCGAATACATGAGTCTGATATAAAATTAGTAGGCATCATGAGCCTGTCTCAGACTCGAGACGCATTTTAGATTCCTCCCAACTATACTACTATGTCCCCTACAGCAGGTAAAACCTTGAAGAGCGAGTCGACAAAGTAGTTCACCAAGATAGTACAATCTGCGGCTCACTCTGAGAAATAGGCACACAATAACGCTACTAATACTTTGCGGAATAGGAGTAGAATTTTCCTCACAATTGTACTTTTAAATATATTGCATGACATACATTCATGTACTTCTTACTGAGCACCGGATAAACCGATATTAACATTCGCAAAGAGGGCTAAGAAAGGTCGCTGCAGAAACGCAATGAAATAAAGAATTACACTCGATAAGACATATATACAAAGGGAAAATGAAAATATACATATATTATATAACACAATGAAAGCATATTTCATTATTTAGAGCAATCGAGAGATATATACTAAATAATTATAATATCACAAATTTTCTAAAGCATCTCTTTGTTCATAAGAATTACTACTAGTTAGAATATTATTTCGATCATATTCAATCTTATGCACACATTCTGAGATTCATTGTCCGAAATAATTTCGATGAACACTTCAATATTTGTGAATACAATTTGAAGTTAATAAGTTCAATATATTTGTGCTTATAATCAATTAAAAGTTGAATAAGGTTGAACTTTGAGCGCGCAATGGTCATATACAGTGTGTCTATATAGGTGCTTGTTATATTAGACTGACTAACTGTGTATGCTAACTATTAGTATCTGAATAAAGAATGAAGTATATATGGTATATTTCTCGAAGCATATGATTACTTATATACTTAAATTCACCATACCAAGTAATAAATAAAAAATATGTAATAAAGATGTTTTTACATCGATATACTACAATAAAGAGCTTGTCGCGAATTAATTATCTACATACATGGTGTGTTTTCTGAAAACTGGTGTAGATACAATAAGAATAACAAGAAAATCATATGTATAATAACCTAGTTGATTATAACTTGGCAGTACAAAATAGTTAATTATAATGATAATTTATTATATACGTATAAAAGGGAATTTCAGTTACCTGTAATATGTGTATCTCTAAACACTAATAGTACTCGTTGCAATAAATCATATAAGAGATGATATTTTTAGATAGGTCTAAACTAGTAATTTGTTATATCCTACATTTAAATTTAATGGTATTGCTTGACAATATCTAAATTATAATACATAAGCGGATATGAATACCAAACGATAAATTAACCGAGTAATAAACCTAAAGGTATTAGACCAACATACGAAATTAATATAATGCTCTATAAGGTTAAGTAATAAAACGAATAAGTTTTATTAATATAAATCGCATATATATTTACTCTATCTATATTAGTATAGGTGCCTATATATCATACAATAATAGATTGTATATATATATATAATATATATATATATATTATATTATATATATATGTATATATTATAATATATATATAATATATATATATATATATATATTAATATATATATTATATATATATATATATATATATATATATATATATATATATATATATATATATATATATATATATATATATATATATATATATATAAATATATTTATTTTTTGAATGAAAATTGACATATAATTTGAAGTGTGTATAATATAAAATTGGTGATTTTAAAGTGGTATGTTAAGTTGGGGTGGTGGCAGTCACCAAAAACCTCAAAAACATTAACATGAAATATCTCTAAAGATAGTTCATTAAATGAAATTTCCTTTGCAGGGTAGTTAGATTATATCAAGAAGAAATATTAGTATAGAGTCCCAATGTAAATTGGACCAGTATAAAGTTTTTAGCTAAAAATGAAAGTCTATGTCTGAGGAGCAACTTTTTTCGACGTTTTAGATGAACTTTTTTCGTTTTTGACTAAATATTTTGTAAGTGGATAATAAGTCAAATTCTCGGACAAATAAATAAATAAATAAATAAAAATAAATAATTAATTTAAAAAATCTACGGTTCCAATTCAACATATATTTATTCCTTAAAATAAAAAAAATATATAAATTTTAAAACTCAAATAAAAATTATATATGAAAATATATTCCCTATAGGATATAGTATTGGCTTTCCTAATAACAGTTATTTTTTTAAACACAGAGTCAGTAAAACGATAGTTTTAAAATGCAATTCTCATATTAGGTGTCCAAAGATTTGAAGTGCAGCATAAAAGTATTTTCAGTAAATTTTTTAATGGATTTCAAAAAGTATACGTTTTAAAAAAATATATATTTTTATTTTGCAAACCCTGCTGTCTGCTGTATTTAGCCTGTCTTCAGGTTTCATATCGCATTCAGTTTATTTTCTCCAGCTGCAAGGCCGCATTTGCATCCAATGCCACTTTGCTCGTCGAATTTGAAGTAATGTTTCATTTTCTTTTCTAATTTGAGTAAATTAGGAAGCACTTTAAAAAAGTGCAGTTTTTCTTCAGTAATTATTTCTTATAATAACATTAACGCTCTTTTATTTTTCTTATTATTTCTTACCTTATTTTCAAAAATAATTAATATAGCTAGTTTTGTCATTCTATTAAGCGGCATTGCTTTTAATATAAAGAAGATATTACTTTAAGTGAACGTACAGGAAACAAAAGTAATAAGTTAAGAAAAAGAACAAACATCCTTTTGATGCTTGTACGATTTTTGAAATTAATGTTTAGGCAGCCTATACAAGAGTTAATTAAAAAAACTTTTCTTTTAACGTGTTTTATTCCCTTTTATATTTCGACCTTTTAAGGCCGGCCTATCCCAAGCCTGTCGCCACCACGTGTTCGCAGCCTAGTTTTAATTCTTGCCCCCCCCCAGGAAGATAAACTCAGACTGCTACGCGGAGATTTGAACCAGCGTCCTCTCGCATGAAAGTCAAAACTAATAAAAATTTTAAAATAATGATCTTCATAGGCCGATACCCATAAACTATATTTCTAAATTTAGACGATTCAAATTTTATTGGATTGTGAAGCTTATATTTCACTCACTCATACACCACCATAATACTCAAATCTTTCTTTTCCACCATACAATACAAAATTTTGGGACCATTAGTTTGTGTGGGAGTAACGACAGTCTGTGAGGTAAAAGTGAAGGGTTTCGCTTCTTAGCTTTCACTTACAATCTTCAGCAATTATTACTTACAGAGAACCTCCTTAATCCATCCTTCGTGTCTGGCAAAAATTTCTTATTTTGTTTTTCTAGGGTTTTGTGTTGAATATGGGTTGGTGGGTATTCGGTGTGCATGAAATGGAACCCGGCGAACCCGGGGTCGAAGGACTGTAGGTGTGTTCTGTGTGTTTAAAGGTGTGACCCGTTTTTGAACCCATGGAATAAGTCAGCGTTTTCTTGATGGCATTTTATTGTTGCGACTTAAGCAGTAGAATGTATGAAATTTGAGTAAAAATTCGCGAACACACACATACACACACAAACACACACACACAAACACACAATATTATTATATATTTATATCCGTCGATCGTAGTGTTGGATCCTGCAGGAATTGCTGCAGGTGGAACGGAATGGTTGATCGTAGGCTACCGACTAGGCATCCATAGTCGGCATGATGCGAGACTGCATCCGGTTACAATAAGTGTGATCGAGATTGACGGTGAGCTGGTAGGCGCTTATATCGCGTGGTGATATACAGCATCGATAATATGGCGTATAGCAAGTGGTATGCTTATGATGTACTCGATGTGTTCTCTTCACTCGCTGATGTGTTTCCTTCTCCTCCGCGTCGCCTTGTGTATATATATATATATATATTTTATATATATATATATATATATATAATATATATATATATAATATATATATTCTATATTAATAATAAAAATTTATATATATATATATGGTTGCACATGTGTTTACGTGCGCATAGGTGTTAGTGTAATATACACTGCAATATTGCCATTCTCAGATTTAATGTATTTCGATTTAAAAACTTATTTTAATAAAGACGAAAACTTTTGGGTAGAAAATGAAAAAATAAATGACTCGAGTGATTTTTTTCTCTTCTCTTTTTTCAGTGTTCTCACTTATCTCGAAGGAGAAAAGGTGCCACGGCTATAAATAGATAGACATACAAGACAGACATACAAATTGATGATAGATAGATAGATAGGATAGATAGATAGATGATAGATAGATTACGATAGATAGATAGATAGATAGATAGATAGATAGATAAATAGTAGATAATACATGCTATATAGATAGATCCGAGAGATGATACAATAAGATACATGATCGATAGATAGATAGATAGATAGATAGATAGATAGATAGATAGATAGATAG
>JABUQX010080447.1:42500-65315 GCA_015478945.1 Trachelipus rathkii
AATAATAATAATAATATTAAAATATAGTGGTTAGTAGTGATTGGTGGTGAAACATAGTGAATTTGTGATTGAAATATAGTATTTAGTTTTTTATTAATAATATTAATAATGATAGTAATATATGTATTTGCGTGTGTATCTATTAGTTGTATATGTATATATATATATATATATATATATATATATATGCATATTTATATTTGTTCTTATATATATAGCATATATGTAGCCTTGTAGCCAGCATATATAGCAGCAGCTGCTGCTGCCAGCAACAACCTTAGCCCAACGCAACATATGCTGCTGCTTAACATGCTGTAACATGTGTTTTTCTTTTTGCATTTTTATATTTGTTCAGCCTACAAAAAAAACCCCAATGCTCGAGAAGTGGTGAAACACTCATAAACAAAGCGAGGGTTTCAGGTTCGCAACTGGTCGGGTGGGAGAATGAGCTATTCTCTCTTGGGCTTTGTTCCGTCCTGATCAGACGTTAATTGAGTACATCCCCTCCTAGAATAGGGCTCTGCCCGTGAGCGTTGGTTTTAATCTCTGTGTATATATATAACCATATATATATATATATATATATATACCCAACTATTATATATGCTGCTTATATAACCAGCCAACGCTTTGCTAACGCTGCTCATATAACTATATACCATATATATATGCATATATATATATATATATATATATATAATAGTAGAAGTGTTATTTAGATTAAGTACGTTTATGAAATATCAATATATTATTCGCGGAAGCTATTTGGTAGAGATTACAATAATGGGGTAATAGGGTTTCTAAAATGGAATGTATTCTAATTTTTAATAACAAGCCTAGAAACCTCTTCTCCGAACTTGGAGATATATTAATATATCTCGCCATTACCCTTAAAATGATTGCGATTTATTTTATTATTATTAACTTCTATTTTATCCCTCTACTAATAGCAATAATATGAGAGCATTTTAAAGCTATAAAAACCTATTTTATTAAACTTATAAAGTTGGAAAAAATTTTTTCTTTATTTTTTAAATTTTAAAAACTTAGAGAGAAAATAAATAAAAATTTGGTGAAATTTGGGGAAGTTGATAAAAATAACTTTTTATATTTAACTTTTTAGGTGGAGTTCAAAAAGTTGATGAAAGTTTTTTAGCGTTTTTAAAAGGAATTGAAAACACATTTAAAATGGCTTTTAGATTAAATGTCAATTTAAACTAAATCTTTTTAAAAAACCTTTCAGAAAAAAGTTATAATATATAATTTCGCGTATATTCATATTAAATATATACCTATCAAATGGATGAATACTGCATGTAAATGAGAATGTCGCCCTGAAGGCTAAAAGATATTGATTTTCGCAACAAATACTGGATAGATTCCCAGGTAAATTTTCTGTTCTTTTTCAGGAATAAAAGCAGCTTCTCAACAAATACTGGTTTTTAGTAGTTTTTCGAATTGTGGTTTTCGTTCCGTTACAATTACTGGATCAAAGCCGAGATGAAACTTGTGTAGTACGGTTTTAACAGAAAAATTTTGCTTCGCAACAAATGCTGGATCAAAACACTGAATAATAAATATTAATAATAATAATAATAATAATAATAATAATAATAATAATAATAATAATAATAATAATAATAATAATAATAATAATAATAATAATAACAATAATAATAATAATAATAATAATAATAATAATAATAATAATAATAATAATAATAATAATAATAATAATAATAATAATAATAATAATAATAATAAACTAAGAATAGATAATGCGAATAATAATAATAATAATAATAATAATAATAATAATAATAATAATAATAATAATAATAACAATAATAATAATAATAATAATAATAATAATAATAATAATAATAATAATGATAATGATAATGATAATGATAATGATAATGATAATAATAATAATAATAATAATAATAATAATAATAATAAAAAAAAAAAATAATAATAATAATAATAATAATAATAATAATAATAATAATAATAATAATAATAATAATAATAATAATAATAATGATAATAATAACAACAACAACAACAAAAATAATAATAATAATAGTTATACTAATAATAATAATAATAATAATAAATAATAATAATAATAATAATAATAATAATAATAATAATAATAATAATAATAATAATAATAATAATAATAATAATAATAATATTAATAATAATAACAATAACAATAACAATAACAATAACAATAACAATAACAATAACAATAATAGTAATATTAATAATAATAATAATAATAATAATAATAATAATAATAATAATAATAATAATAATAATAATAATAATAATAATAATAATAATAATAATAATAATAATAACAATTATAATAATAATCTCAAAGTTGGATTAATTTTTGATTAAATATTCTCTAATTAAATAATTTTACGGATTTATTAATCAAAATGAATTTCAACAGCTTGTTTTTACTGATTTGCATATATATATATATATATCAGAGGTGGGCACTTCCGCTCTTTAGTCCGCTAGTCCGCTAGTCCGCTAGTCCGCTCCGAGCGGACTACCAGAATAGGTGCGGACTAGCGGAGGTGCGGAGTCGTCAGGAAATTAGCGGACTTGCACGTGCGGATCAAAAAAAGTTTCCGCTCTTTTGTTCCGCACTTTTAAAAAATGAAATATAATTTACTTATTAAGAATTCTTATTAGTTATAATAAAGAAATAAAAATTTCTTTTATGAAGTTTATAACTAATTATACTTTTAGTCTAAGACTTATTGTTTTTTAATAATTAAACTTGCAAAAATAATCTCAACCTCCTTAAAGGTACCATATATAATAAATACCATTTAAATTGTTTTATAGACTTGAATGGCTATTACCCTCTCTAAAAACTTTAATTATTATATTATTTCGGTATGAGTTAACTAGGCAAAAAACTATCGAAATCAAATGATTCTGTGAGGCAAATATATATATATATACTATAATAATATATATATATTTATAACAATATTATTTGTAATATATATATGTATATATATATATATATATATATATATATATATATATATATAAGTAACCAGCCAGCAGCCAGCCAGCCAGCCAGCCAGCCAGCCTTGGCATGTATGTATATCAGCTATTCACAGCTGTAACAGCCAGCCATGTAATAGCCAGCCAGCCATAGCCAGCCAGCCAGCAATAGCCAACAACAGTAACGTAGCCAACCAGCAGCCAATAATAATAATATAGTAATAATATTAATAGCCAACAGTAATGTATAATGTAGTAATGGTAATATATAACAACAACCAATATAATATATGTATATATATAAATCAGCAATAATATAATATATATATATATAACACCAACAACTACAACAAACAAAACAGGACCGCAAGTCCGCAGCCAGCCAGCCAGCCAGCCAGCTGCGCGCTAGCAGCAGCCAACGCCAGCGCCAGCAACCCAGCCAGCAGCCAGCCCAGCAACCTGGCCAACATGCTGTAGCAGCCATGTATATAACAACAACAACATATAACCAGCATACTATGCTTTATGTACATTTGGGTTTACGCAGAACATTTCCAACGTATACGCAACAGCAGCATATGTATAGCAACATGTAACTTAGCCAGCCAGCAATAATAATAGTATATATATATATATATATATATGTATAGCATCTCTGCTGCTCTTCTTATATATATGTATATATAGCTACGACTTGAACGTAGCATTAGCATCGACTCTGCAGGGGTCGAGGCTTTCATGGATTCTACTAAAGTCTTGGACGAAATAGACCTTCTTATAGGTGGACAGGGTGGTCAAAATATTTCAGAACGGAGGCAGAATGATTTAGGTAAGGACCTTAAAAGCAGTGGACTGCTGGAAGTGAACTCACATCAACTCTAACAACATGGCAATATTCTTGAGAACTGCTAGAAGTCCAAATATCGTAGTTCACTTTGCATACACAATTGCTAAATAACATAGAAGGGGTTACGAATACTTTAATAACAAACACCTTTAATATGTACAAACACATTATAACACAAGTCCATTACTAGATTGGAATAGCAAGTAAGTATATTAATAAGATAAAATAGAATACAATGATATGAACAATACAATCTTAGATATAACCTTCGGAGGTACCAACTCTTCTGCATAACGACGATGTGTAATCCAGTCATGATGACGTACTCTTCAACACCCCCTCTCGGCATATGACGATGATTCCACATTCGCAATGTTCTTCAATCCTAATCCTTTGCAACAGAAATGATGCCTTTCACCCGTCAATGGCTTTGTCAGTGCATCTGCAACCATTTCCTCAGTAGGTATATATTTGACGACGATTTTCCCTTCTGTCACAGTTTGTCGGATGAAGTGGTGCCTGATATCAATATGCTTTGTTCTGGAATGATGAATGGGGTTATATGCAAGGCTTTGAGCCCCTTGACTATCGCAATATATCATAGTAGAATCTTTATGCATATCCTCTTCCCCAATTTCTCTCAGAAAATTTCGTAAGTAAATGGCTTCTCTTGAAGCCTCCGTCAAAGCCATATATTCAGCCTCAACACTCGATTGGGCAACTGTCCTTTGTTTTCGTGATTCCCAAGTGATGGCTGCACCGCCATATACAAAAGCATACCCAGTGTAGGATTTTCTATCGATGATACAGTTTCCCCAATCCGCATCGGTGAAACCCTTCACCGGTAATTTAGTTTGGTAGTAGGCAAGAGTGTAATCTATAGTCCCTTTTAGGTACCTGAGGACTCTTTTTGCAGCTTTCCAGTGTTGTTCATTATAATTATTGTTAAACTGGCTGAGGGAATGAACGGCGTATGATATATCTGGCCTAGTAGAAACAGAAAGATACATTAATGAACCTATAAGGGATTGGAATGGAAATTTTTTCATTTCTTCTTCAGATACAGGATCTGGTTTTAACAATTTACTTCCATATTCAATGGGTGTCACAACAGGCTTACACTCAGTCATCCCGTATTGATCCAGTATAGTTTTCACATATCCCTTTTGTGACAATATAAATCCACTTTTGGAAGATTTAAACTCTATACCTAGACAGTTCTCAATAGGCCCCATATCTTTCATTCGGAATTGTTCTAAGAGTCTTTCTTTTATTTTTTCTAACAAGATTATATTTTTGGATGCCAGTATCAAATCATCCACATATACGCCAATGATAATGAGATCGTCAACATTTCCGCACATATAAACACATGGATCAGCATCTGTGGGTTTGAAATCAAGATTTAAGAGACTTTGATGAAGTTTATTGTACCACATCCGACCAGATTGTTTCAGTCCATAAAGAGCTTTATTCAGTTTACACACTTTATTTTCACGGTAACGAAGTTGTTTTAGCATATTTGAAGCTTCTTCCTTTATGAGGTGATCTTCATCATTTCTTAATCTCCTTAATGATTCTTCTAATAGATCTGGTACTTCCATATATATGGTCTCTCTTAGTTCACCATTTAAATACGCAGTCTCCACATCCATTTGATGTATAGTCATACCCCTTTCAGCTGCAAGTGCAACAATAGTTCTAAGAGAGCTAAGACGCATAACTGGAGAAAATGTCTCATAATAATCGATACCTGGTCTTTGTGAAAAACCTTGGGCTACAAGGCGTGCCTTTCTTTTATCAAGAGCCCCGTCCGCTTTAAATTTATTACGTAGCAACATTTTTGAACCTAATATTCTGCAATTTGATGGTCTCTCTTCTATTGTCCATGTCTTATTTCGCAGAAGCGATGTATATTCTTTTTCAATCGCATCTTTCCATTGACAAGAGGCAGGACTATTTAATGCATCTGTGAGAGAGATGACTGATCCTCCATCTACTGCCATGGTAGTTGTTTCAGTTACTTTTGTGGCAATAGCTTTTTTCGGATTCTCATCTTTTTCTTCTGATTCTTCTCTATCTTCTTTTTCACCATCTTTTGAAGCAGGTTGATAAATTTTCTTTGGACGTCCACGTTGACCAGTTCGCATTATCTTCGGTCTCCCTCGTCCTCGAGGAACAAATGTAGCATCATCCTCTGAATCGATGCTGTCTGTAGCATCTTCAGGATCTTCTTCAGGATCATTTTTAAGAGTCATTAGAGGGACTATTTCCATTATTTCATCACCCTCCTCAGATCCAGAAATAATGTTCTGTGTACAATTTTCTCGTGGAAAATTTACGTCCCGAGCTATAAAGAGTCTTTTTTCTTCTTCAGACCATATTCTATATGCCTTACTCTCTTCTGAATATCCAAGCAAAATTCCTGGCCTGGATCTTTGTTGCAATTTACTCATTCCCGGTGTTTTATTCATAAAATAAACTTTCGTACCAAAAATGCGTAAGTGCGAAACTGTGCATCGCTTTCCAGTCCATATATTAACAGGTACACTTCCATTTAAAGCACTGGAGGGGCATCTATTACGTAAATAATTTGCAGCTAAAATAGCTTCTGCCCAGAATTTATGTGGTAGGTTCGATTCACTGAGGAGACATCTTGCCATTTCAACGTACGTTCTGTTTTGGCGCTCAGAAATTCCATTTTGTTGAGCCGTGTATGGAACACTAAGTCTTCTTCCAATGCCATTCTCACTTAGAAATTTTGAAAAATCATGAGAAAGAAATTCTGAAGCATTATCAGTTTGAAAATATTTTATTTTTTCACCCGACTGATTTTCTACGAATAATTTATATTCTTTAAATTTTTCCAAAGCTTCACTTTTATTCTTCAGAATTTTACAACAGTATATCTACTTTTATCATCTATGAAAGTGATAAAATATTTATGATTTCCGAGTGATGGAATTCGAAACGGTCCACATATATCGGAATGAACAATTTCCAAAAGTTTTGTACTTTCGCGATGAGACTTTTTAAAAGGCAATTGAGTCATTTTATTTTTTACGCATGTTTCACAGTTAGGCATATCAGAAGTTTTAAAGTTTAATCCGTGCACCAAATGTTTATTTCGTAAACTTTTTAAATCTTTAATATTTAAATGACCAAATCTGCGATGCCAAATCTCTATATCAGAAGATTTAATTTCAGACGCTACTGAAGCTTTTTCTTGCAAATAATATAGGTTATTTTTTCTATTCGCTATCAATAAAAGTTTTCCGTCTTTACCATATATTTTTGCATTATCCTGTGAAAATACAACTTTGCATCCTTTATCGGTCATTTTTGAGACAGATAGTAAATTAGTATGTAAATTTGGCACGTAAAGAGCTTCGTTTATATTAACGTTTTTAATTTCTCTTCCTAGTTGACTTTTTATATTAATACTGCCTGTACCATTTATAAAAGTTTCAGAAGAGTCTGCTAACCTAATTTTCATATCTTTAGTAGTACTTAATTCAGTAAAATACTTATCTTTTGAACACATATGCGCAGTTGATCCGCTATCTAAACACCATTTCACGGAGACATTTTCATCGGTGCTCGCAGATAAAACCACGTGATTGCTATTTTCTTCAGGTTCGTTTCTTGACAATTTAGTTCTACACTTTGATGCTATATGCCCAAATAAGTTACATTTGTAACATCTGACATGTGATTTCCACATAGGTCGCTTTTCGTGACTATTTTTCTTAAAATTTGTCTTCGTGGGTTACCATAGCATCCATCTTAGTATTAGTAGAATCTTGATGTCTAATCTTACTCTCTTCCATAATTTTCACTCGTAAGATTTCGACGTCAGGCAATTCGTCTCGACTTTCCATTGCGCATCTGAAGTTACTGTATTCACCAGGCAAACTATATAATAATAGTATACTCAACATATCACCATGAATATCAATTTTCAACTCACGCAATTTACTCACGGCGTCGAAGAAACTATCCAAGTAACCTTTTACATCTTCATCGGCTTTTAGCTTACTCAGAGTTAGTTGTTTAAGCAACATTGCCTTACGCGCAGGATTCTTTGATTGATAAATACCTTTTAATTTTTCCCAAACATGATTTGAAGATTCACAATCTTTAATTTGTTTCAACTCCGATGGGTGAATTATAAGTATTAATTCTGACTTAGCTTTACGATCGAACGCATCCCATTGTGTAGCTTCTGATGAATTTTCTGGTCTTTTCTTTTCATCACTGACGTATTCCCATAAATCGCTTCTAATTAATAAAGCTTGCGCTTGAATACACCAAGTATCATAATTATCCTTTTGTAGGGGTTCGATACGTATTCCAGTAGAGCTTGCCATGATACAGTTTTATTTATGTACCCGATGTTTGTTTTAGTATCGTAACGTAACTTGATCAATCTTTGAGTAGCAAAGAAGTAGCAAAGCAGCAACGTAGCAATTTAGTAACTAACTAACTACGCTCTGCTACCATGCTAGAAGTCCAAATAACATAGATGGGGTTACGAATACTTTAATAACAAACACCTTTAATATGTACAAACACATTATAACACAAGTCCATTACTAGATTGGAATAGCAAGTAAGTATATTAATAAGATAAAATAGAATACAATGATATGAACAATACAATCTTAGATATAACCTTCGGAGGTACCAACTCTTCTGCATAACGACGATGTGTAATCCAGTCATGATGACGTACTCTTCAACATGTTGAACTTGTACAAAATATTTACATCTACTGATAATACGGAGACCAATAAATTTTTCATAGTAGAGCATGGACAGGTGACCAGGGGGCATAATAAGAAAATTAAGAAGAAAGCATGCCATCTTGATATAAGAAAGCATGCATTCAGTAATAGAGTTGTTAAATTTTGGAATGGCTTGCCACAGGAGGTTGTTGAGTGTGACTCGATTACAACATTTAAGAAAAGGTTGGATGGGTATATGGATGGGTTGGGTATCTTATAATATATTTAGACGAAGCCAAATTGGCGGGTTTTTAGTTACAGTTGTTATTAATGTTAGATTGCATGTGGGACCATAACTTAGTTATTAATGCATGTGGATGGTTTGGGTATATAATATATATATATATATATATATATATATATATATATATATATATATATATATATATATATATATATATATATATATATATATATATATATATATATATATATATCATTATTTTTGACTAAGCCAAATTGGTAGATTTTTAGTTACAGTAATTTGACAATCCCTAGGGTGCTTTGTGGATTTGCATGAGCATGTTTGGTTAGTGGGTTGACTGGGACGGTGTGAGCCCATGTATTTGCTTACTGTCTCCTATATTCACTTAATGTCTTAATAAAAATATAATACACTTCTCTCCCCTAGTTCTGCGGCTGTAGAGCGAATATTTAGTATTAGTGGGGATATTTTGAGGGCAAAGAGGTCAGCCTTAACTGCTTTTAATTTTGAGCACCTAATCTTTTTGAAAGGTAATATGGATCTCTTGTCCTTTGAAGACGACATTGAGGAGGAAGTGGAAAATCTTGAGATTTTATAAATATTCATTCAACTTTTCATATAATATTATAAATAAATTTTTTGTAAGGATATATACTATTTAGTATTTAATATTAAAATCTTTGTGAGTCACTTGTGTGTGGCGGGGAGACGTGCGGACGTGCCGGACGCGATAGCGGAGGTTTGATGGTCTGAATAAGTGCGGAGGAGCGCTAGCGGACTACGTTTTCTCGAGGTGCGGAGGTGCGCTAGCGGACTACCCCTAAATGAGCGGGGTGCCCACCTCTGGTATGCATATGTATGTATGTATGTATGTATGTATGTATGTATGTATGTATGTATGTATGTATGTATGTATGTATGTATGTATGTATGTATGTATGTATGTATGTATGTATGTATGTATGTATGTATGTATGTATGTATGTATGTATGTATGTATGTATGTATGTCCCCCAAATATATGTGAGCAAATGTATGATTGTATGTATTTATTTAGTATGTAATTAATTAATATCTGAAAATATTCTGAAATATTTTTTATTATCATTTCGGTATGGGTTAATTTGGCAAAAAACCGACGAAATCAAATGAAATGATGCCAGATTCGTTAGATTGTAATGTGAAACGCAGCAATAGTATTCACTAGGCCTCCCAAAATGATTTCGTAACCTTTTTTTTGTGATATTAGCATTTTCGAAAATAAAATAAAATTAATCGGAAAATGATTTACTTTTTTTTTTTTTTTACAATCATTGTGATTGAGAATATTGTAGTTGTGAACTACTTTGTCCATCTCTAGTATGTAAAAATAACTGAACAACCTAAATATGGATATTTTAGATGCGAGTGAAATTATGCGTTCTAGAACTAAGGCAAATGAAGTAGCCTTGGGAATAATGGAAGGGAAACTGCAAAAGGGTATCTGAGATTTAAATTGACAGGGTTAGTAGCGGGCTCTATGGCTGAACACTATGGTCTATATTAACAGAATTAGTATCGAGCTCAATAGCTGCTAACTATGATGTATATTGACAGAATTAGCAGCTAAGTATATGGCTGAGACACTATGGTGTATATTGACAGAATTAGCAGCAGATATGGCTGAACATGATTGTCCTGTTAACAAGTGTGCTTGACTCTATAGACTGGTACACTATGGTGTATATTGACGGGAATTTGTAGCGAAGAGCTCTATGGTTGAACACTATGGTGTATATTGACAAAATTATTAACGAGTTCTATGGCTGAACACTATGGTTTATATTAGTGATGCAGGTAACATCCGCATCCGGGGAGCATCCGCATTATTAAAGATCCGCATCCGCATCCGCATCACTTTCTGTCCACCACCGGATATTTGCGCGGATATTTATTGTCGAAATTTGATAAAGAATTTTATAATAAAAATACTTAAGATGAATCTGAAAGCATATTTTAAATGAGAGACATGGGACTCGATTCAACTGTGTAATGATGACTCATGATCTCACGGCATGAAGTTCCATAATAATTTGAGGTCAACAGGTTACATGAGATTAGGGAGTGCAAGGATGCAGCGCCTCTCTGCAGATTCTGACTCCGATGTAATCCTATTGCAATCTAATGCTAAGGAAACATTTTTGAACCATCTTCAAATGAAAACGATAACGGTTTAAAAAGAATGAGAATGAAAGATGTAATAAAACTAGAGCTAGAAAAATGCTTTGGTTCTGTGGAAATTAATGATCTTCATACTATTGCAACTTTATAAACTAAAGTGTTTCCGTTTATGAAGACGAGTTTTTATTTTGCTTGCGACCAGGAGCAGAGTTAAATAGTCACCTTGTGTTGCAGTTGAAAAAAGTTCGGAAAATTATAAATAAGAAAGTAAAAAGAAATTCACAGAGCCAACGCACCTCTACAGAAACAAATCAATAACAGATTCAATGGAAAAGAGAATTTCTACAGTCCAGTAGTAATGAAGAAACGCATTACCAAAGATGTAGTGCAAATGATTGAAATCACCAAGAAAAACGACTAGACACAAATGATGATCCTATTAAGTGGTGGAAAGTCGAGCAAAATGTTTACCGACTCTTAAGTAAACTTGCAAGGATTAGCCTGTCCTCCAACTAGTGTTCCAAGTGAAAGAAGTATTTAGTAATGCTAGGCTAATATATGATGAAGAGGAACAGACTCTCAGCAGAAAATGCAGAAAAATTGATTGATTTCTCTCAAGCACAACCTTCTATATTTAAATTTCAATACTAGCCGCAAAAAGTATATAATATATTGTAAAATCTCTTCCATTAAGGCCGGAGGCTAGAGTTGGGTTCCTGTCCCGCACCCCTGGTAACAGTGTAATTGTGGATTGTGAGGCTAAGGCTCGAGTATATATATGCATGTAGTATATGCTAATAACTAACAGTAGCAGCCATAGCAGATAATGTAGCCATGTAGCCAACCAGCTAATAACCTTGTAATATATATTTCTAGCTGTATAGCACCTTTGCTAACAATAATAGTAATATATATGTATAGCATATATATATATAATATATAACTAATAATAACAACCAGCATATATATGTATGTGAAATAATAACCAGTATACTTATATATATATATATAACAACGCCAACATATATATATATATATATATATATATATACTTTGCTAATATCAGCTATGCTGCGCCCAACAGTAGCCAGCCAGCAGCAACCAATACGCCATATCTCGCCCAGTAGCCAGCCAGCCGCGCTTAGTAACTAACATAACTGCGCAACTTAACAGCTTAATAACAATAACTATATACCATCATTTTACTCATCACGTCGCATCATCGCGGATGTGAAAAAACCCATCTGCTGCATCACTGGTGTATATTGACAAGAGTGGTAGCGAGCTGGTTGAACACTATGAGTTGTGTATATTTAAAAATTATTAGCGAGTTCTATGGAAGAACACTATGGCGTTTCGGAGATAAGTGAAAACCATTTTAACATTTGTATAATTCAAATGTGTATTGTTATGATTAATGGGGAGACCATCGATAATACTATCGCACCATCAGTTTTTGTCAATCGATATCATTATTCGATAAATGTTTTCTGATCGTTTTACTTATTGCTTCCAACGTCCAAAAATCAATATCTAATTTTTTCAATGAAATCATGATTCTCCATCACTTTAATGGTATAAAAACGAAAAATTGATCTTGTGGGGGAATATAAAATATATGCTTGAACTCACTTAAAATATTCAAAATTTAGTTAAAAATCTAATAATTTCTTGAAGAAAGGTAAAATGTTCTGAAAAGACTATAAATTAGGTTTTTCATCTAAAAAGTTTAGTTTTACTTGGGCTTTCAGAAAAGTTATTTTTTTTAAATATGTGAAAAAAAGTAATAATTTTAAAAAGACAAATTCGCCAGCTTTAACAGGTTGCTCTAGTACTTGCACTCTTGCACTTAATGAGTTGAAACATGTTTAAAGATACAGGTTTGGCAAGCCATTTATTGATTTATAGTCCTAGAAAGTAACTCTTATTAATCAAGTCAGTGCGTGCTAAGATGCAAGTAATAGGGAAAATATGTATTGCAAAACATGTTTGATAAAAGAGGCGATTAAGTGAAAGGATGTGGTTTTCTCTTGTAGAATATATATATATATATATATATATATATATATATATATAGTATTTACACATATATTATACTTAGTAGCCTTAGCAACCAGCGCCTTAGCAGCAACAGCTCTCAGCCAACCAGCAGCAACCAGTATGTATGTATGTTGCTCTTCGCTGCTGTAACCATCTTTATATACGCGTAGCCAGCGTAGCCAATAGCCATATAATAATATGTATACAGCATGTAATAGCCAATATACAGCCAACTAATATATATGTAATAATAGTAATAATAGCCGAAATGAAATAATAATATATATATGTAATATATAACGCAACCAATAACAGCCAGCCAGTTTCTTCGTTCGAAAAGGTCCTTGCTGCTGCTGCTGCTGCTATACCATAACCTTATGTATGTATATGCTACTATCTTTGCTCTATGAATCATGTCGTTTATCTGCCTCTACCTCCATATACATATCGATTGCACTGGATTTGAACACATTTCATAAAAGTAAAATAAAAATGCGTAGAGTCAAATTTCAACTATAGTAAAAAAAACAACGAGGCTTCACAAATTTAAAAATATTAAAAAAAGTTAAATCCCATGTAACTAACGTAACTCAATATAACCTTACTTAACGTTTCATAACCTCACTTTAGTTTATTTTTATATTTATAATTTATTTCACTTTGTATTGTTTAAAAAAACACGTTTTGGCATCATGCGTGCTTTGTTCATTTTGTTCGATAACGTGATTTGGTTTTTATAAAAATTGACAAGCTAAACTAGAAGCAGATAACCGACATGAGCCACACGCATATATATATATCATATGTAATATAACTAATAATATATGTATAACCAATAACCAATATGTATATAACCTTATGTAACATATTATAGCTCTTCTTTACCTTATATATAACCTTATAATACCAACCAATAATAATACTATGTTTAAATATATAATAATAATAATAATAATAACAATAATAATATATATATATGTATATATATATATATATATGTAATATGTATGTAATATATATATAACTAACAACTAGCAGCAATATGATAACATAATATCTATAATAATATGTATGTAATAGCCAATAATACCATATGTACCTTCTTCTTATTCCTGTATAATATATGTAATATAGCAATATATATATGTAGCATAGTAATGTATGTAGCAATAATAATAACAATAACAACAGCTTATTAATAATAATAATAATAATAATGTATATATATGTATTTGTATATATAATCTAGCTAATCTGCTATAGCAGTAGTAGTAATATAACCAATAACCCAATAATAGCCATATAACTAACAATAATATATGTATATGTATATATATATATATAACATAACAATATGTATAATAATAATAACCAACCTTTCTTTATATAACGTAACTAACATAACCTTATATATATATATGTATATATTAGTGATATTATAATAGATAGGTAGGCTGTAGTTCCTTTCACATTATATTTCATAAACAGTTTAAATATATAAAGTTTGTTTCAAAAATAAATTTATTACAATTTATAGTCCTTCCTTTTACATATTAATCCGTTATTATATAATTAATATTTAAATTTTAAATTAATTAAAATTTACGAAATTAAAATTTTAAATTCTCCAATAGTAGGATATAACTGACCATACTATATAATCAATTATTATTTGTAACTTTTTCGTGACAATTATCTATTTTATTCACATTTGCAAATGGTATTAAAAATGAGAGTCATCTATAAAGATTGAATAGAAATTTGATTATTACCAATTTATTGCTTATTTAAGACCTATAATAAAAAAGTTATGACTAACAAAATAGTCAAATCAGTAATTTTATATTTTTATTCCTATATATCTGATATATATACTGTATATATATAATAGCATAAATATATATATATGTATATATAATATATGTAATATGTATATAATATATATATAATAACCAATATATATATGGCATATGCCAGCAGCATAACAGCCAACAACCCAGCATATGCCCAGCCTTAGCCCAGCCAGCAGCGCAGCACCAGCCAGCTGCCTTAGCGCTGCTGCCTAGTAGCGCTGCTGTGGCGCAGTAATGTAGTAGTATGTATATATATATATATAATAGTAGTAATAATAATATGTAATATGTATGTAACATGTAACCAACCAGCAGCCAGCTAGCCAATATGCCATGCCATACAGCAGCCAGCCAATAGTAGCAACAACAACCAGCCCGCTTAGGCGTGGACAGCAGCGCCAGCGCCAGCATGTATGTAACAGGTCGTTTGTACGCCGGCCGCGCCAGCGTTGCCGCGCACCGCCAGCGCCAGCACGCTGCCCATGCCAGCGCGACCAGCGCGTGCTCGCTAACCAGGCGCCTGCAATGGCGCTGCCATATGTATGTAGTAACCATGTAGCCAATAACCCACCCATAGCTTGCATATGTACCTTATACATATAATAATGTAAACCCAGCAACATAACATGCATATATATATATATATATAACCTTAACCAATAGCAATAATAACCCCTTGCCAGCCAGCTTATATGCTAGCATAGCAACTGCCTTACTGCTGCTGCTATATATGCTGCTCAACAACAACCTTAATATATATATATATATAAGGTCTATAGTGAAGCCACAGCCCTCAAAATAATTTATGCTATGTAAAGTTGGTAAACCTGGAATTCTGAATTTACGAATCCAATTTTCAAATATAATTCAAATAATATTAACAAAATGTAAAATATTTTTTGTTTTTAAAGTAGCTACATTAGGCTTATGAAAATAAATAAGCTTAAGCTTTTTTTAAATTTGATATATGCACATAAAGTTTGTACCAAGAAGACGTCATATATATATATATATATATATATATATGCTGCTATGCTGGCACCAACAACATACTTATATATAACCTTATATATATATATATATATGCCAACCCATATATATATATGCTGCTGCCAAATAACCGCCGCTGCTGCTGCTCCACCGAGAGTGGAAAATTTTTAAAGGTTATTCGTCGAATTTAAAAAAAATTTATTTCACCATTTAGGGGCTCCGAGCCAAACGGAGGCGGAAGACCGGCCCCAGACTCCTATACTATCTTGCAGTTTACCTAGAGATTCCTATAGTTAAAAAAATTTACTTCCAAAAACACTTTGTTGAATGTTACTTTAATTTTTAAAATATTTTCGATGAATAAGCAAAAAAAAAAAAAAAAAAAAAAAAAAATGTTAATCCCCATCCTTAGAATTTTCGACTGATTCCAAATATATAATTTGTTTTTTTGCACTGTAGGACCTGCAAACGTTCTCTAGTTACATACTGTGAGCATTAAAATATGAGCATCTATATATATATATATATATACTTATATATATCTTATAACATATTTTGGACTTTGCAACCCATATATATATATATGCTGCTGCTGCTCTAACAACCTGCTCTTTCCTTTCCCTTTGCCACCTTTGCCTGCTGCCAACACTCATTGTGGACCCAAATAATAAATATTTACGTCAAGGAAATAAACTAAAACATTAAAAAATAAAATGAATTTGAGAAAAATAATAAATCAATTTGAGCTCAAAAAAATAAAGTAAAGTTCTTTATAGAGAATCAAATTTTTAATAATTTTCTTTACCTAAAATAAAAGTATTACCAACCATTCCAATACTAAATTATTTTAAGGAGGCTGTGTGGTTTACTTGGGTCCTATATATAACCTTGCTCCACACTGCTATACTCCAACTGCTCTTTGCTGCTCCTTGCTGCTATAATAATAGTAGCCCAATATCAGCCCATATGTATATATTATATATATATATATATATAGTAATAATATAATATAACTGTTTCTCCAATATAAAATAATAATAATAATATATAATATATATTTATATATATATATATATATAATATATATATATATATATATATATATATAATATATATATATATATGTATATATATATCATCTACAGCCAGCGCCAGCAACGCGCAGCTGGCAGCGCTGCGCTGGCTCGCTGCTCAGCTGCTCTGCAACCTCCCAGCCCGCGGTGGCGCTAGCTGTATGCGTGGCCCATGTGCATGTATGTAGCAGCAGTAATAACCATATGTAATAATAGTAATAGCCAGCCAGCAGCATAGCGCTCAACAGCGCCACTGTAACCAGCCTAGTACCAATAACCAGCATAATAATAATATAATTTATGTAACAATAACAATGTATGCCAACCAGCAGCAGCCAGCCCATTGTAGCAACGCCCAGCTGCAGCCAGCAGCCCAACAGCGCTGGCGCCAGCCCAGCTGCTCAGCTGCTGCTCAGCAGCTCCATGTTTATAGTAATGTATCAGCTAGCCAACCTTTCTTGTAGTAACAGCCATAGCCTTAGCCAGTAATATAGCAACCATAATATATGTATATAACCAACAATATAATATATAACTATGCTGTAATAACCCAATAATATATAGATATATAATAATATATAATAATATATATATATATGCTGTAATATATATATATAAATAATACAACTTAATAATAACTATATATATACAAATATATATATACATATATATAATAATAATGCTATATATAATAACTATATATATATATGTAATATAATATAACATATATATATATAGCATATGTTTATAATAACATAGCAACTTAACAATAATAACATATTATATATATATAGCACTGTATAATATATTCGCTATCTTAACCCAACCTTAATGTAACTAATAATATATATATATAATAGCATAATATATGCTCATATATATAATAATATATATATGTATATATATATAGCGTGCGCATATTGTATGTAATATATGTAATAATATAATATATATACGTAGTAACCAAATAGTAATAGCTAGCCAGCCTTGCATGTATCTGCTCCAGCAACTATGTAACAACGGCATAACGCCAACAGTATAATAACCCAATAATGTAATATACTTATACCAGCCTTAGCCAATACGCATATATATATAAATATTAAATATATGTAGCCATATGTAATATGTAGCCAACGTAACAACAACTAGCCAGCGCCAGCCTTGGCATAACATATGCCAGCAATAACCCATAAGCCAACCAGCCCAGCCCAGCTGCCAACCTCTTGCTGCTGCTGCACCATGTATATTCCCGTTATATATGCATGTATGAGCCAGCAGCTGTGCCGCCATAGCAACCAGCATAGCAGCCAGCAACCCAGCCCGCCAACAGCATAGCCCAGCAATATGCTTAATATCATATGTAGCTATCAACCCAGCTGCCTTATAAGCAACTTCTTAATAAATAACCTTTGTTATAATACGTATATAAAATATATATAATATATAATATTATACTATATATATATATGCTGCTATATATCTATATAGCATATATATTTAATATGCTGTATATGCTGTTTCTTACTGCTGTGTATATACTAACATATATATATATGGAAAAGTAATATAACAGTAATATTAATCTATAGCCCAGCCCAGCAGTAGCTCTTTTACCAACAACTGTATCAACATATGCTATATATACGCGCTGTAGCAATAACAGCTCTTCCTTGCCTGTAACATCCCAGCATATGCAGCAGCTAGCCAGCCATTTGCTGTATGCAGCCTCAGCAGTAGCCAGTAATATGCTTAGCAGCCAACTATAGCCAACCAGCAGCATAACAGCAACATACCAGCCAGCTGCCATGCCAACGCATGCCCGCCATAACGCTCTTTATCTGTCTTCTTCGCTGGCACAATAATATGTATGTAGCCAACATAATACCATATATTAGCGCTGCTCTTTATAACTGTATATATATATTTATGCTGCTGCACTTAATATATATATATATATATATACCAACGCTTAACATATTATGTATATATATATGCTCTATATATATATATATATTGACCAATATTTATTTTACCACGACAATCGGGAAATGTTACTATTTTATGTTTTTCCCGACATCACCCGCCAAAATATATATATATATATATATAACTATATAAATATATATGCATATATATGCTATAACCTGCTGCTACCAACCAACATAACATATATGTATATATATGTATGCTCAACTTGCATGCCACCTTGCAACATATGTAGTATCCAGCCAGCAGCAACGCCAGCAGCCAGCCAGCTAGCAACAGCCAGCAGCATGTGTATAATAACATAGCCACTGTAGTATGAATATTAGTAGCATACATGGCATGTTGTAGCTCATAACAATAATAATATATGTAATATATATATATATCAATAATAATAATAATAATATAATAATAATATATAATATATATAATATACAAAAATATATATATATAATATAATATATATATCATATATATAATAATATAATATATAATATAATACCTTATAGCATGCCCATGCTGCCGCGCGCTGTTTGCCTGTAACTTTCTGCTTCAACGCAGCAGCAACGCCTGTATAACGCTGTAACGCTGCAGCGCTATATATAACCTTGCTGCTGCTGCTGCTGCTCTGACGGCAGCCGCCGCTGTATATATATATATATATATATATATATATACCAACCATCATATATGTATGGTTCGATCGTGTTTGTTCTCTGGCCATTCAGGCTGAGACGGGTGCGTATCGGAGTTTGGAAGCATTCCCATTCTCCTATCACTCTCGCTAATTTTTCCATTCAGCTAGAAGCGGGATATACTCTTCGACGAGGAAACAGAAACGGACTCATTAAACGAAAGTGCGCGGACCTCCCTTGGTTTGCTCCTATTTTGACAAAAAATCTTTCACAGCTCTTGCCAAAAAACATCTCCAACAACTTCTAATCTGCATTTCCTCACTCTTATTCGATCTGATGGCTCTGTGCTAATTCTCCAACTGAAGGAGCCCGATCTTGGCCTCCTATTTTCCTCTAACTCAGCCCTGGACGATTTTGGCATTCCTCTTCCTTCTCTCAGGTGTCCTATGCCTTCTTGCCTGTGATTACATTTGAACAGGTGCATGGGCTTCTGAAATCTATGGAAACGTAAGGAAGGCGGGTGGCCTGGATGGCATTCCTCCGAATTTTTGAGGGGTGTTGCTTCCGTGCTATTCCCGCCCCTCGTTCAACTATATTCTCTATGCCTCAATACTAGCACTTTCCCTCAGTGGTGGAAGCACACCTTATGTCTAACCTGTTCCGAAAAAAGGAAGCCACTCTGATCCTTCTAACTATCGCCCTATAGCTCTAACTTGTATTCTATCTAAGATCTTTGAAACCCTTCTCAACTCTCACTTCTTAGACCATCTGTATACAATTTCCCTTCTTTCCGTCACCAGTATGAAGCTTTCGGCGCTCGGGTCTACTGGCGATATACTCTCCTACTTAACAGATTTATGGTTTTCCGCCCTTAGGAACTACGGGGAGACTTGCGTGTGGCGCTTGACATATCAAAGCATTTGACCGGGTATGGCACGCGTCAATGCTACTCCAAGCTCCCGTTCCCTTTGGGTTCCTCCTTCTCTTTGCTTACTTATGTCCAGCTTTCTTTCAAATCGCTCAATATCGGCTGTTGTTGATGGGGCGACTTCTTCTTCTTTTTCTGTCCATAGTGGTGTTCCTCAGGGTTCTGTCTTGTCTCCTACTTTATTCCTGATTTTCAGTAATGATCATTTCTCACCTACTTTCTCTAACTCACTGTGTCCAATCATATGCCGATGACTCGACCCTTCACTCTTTAACTAATTTCAATTCTGCTCCCACCTCTTTTACTTCTAAAATTTTCTTTGTCGTCTTCAACTTTCCGATTCTATTCTCGCTGATCTGGACAGAATTTTCCGGGTGGGGGTCGTCTCAACCTTGTAACAGCATAATTTCAGATAACATTTAACCGACAGAAAAAAAATTATACTCGCCACCAGGGCTTTTGTTCACCAGCACACCATCATAACTTGGGCGTTTACTCTCGGAAATACCATACTGTTGAGCTTAACACCCAGAAAAATTTCTTGGCCTTAACATAGCAAAAAAAATGTCTTGGAAACCCCACATCACAACGGTTGCTAGAGGAGCTGACCTCAAGGAGTTCTGTTTAGACTGCGAGACTTTTTTTCCTCTCTCAGTTCAGTTACTCCATTTATACAAGGGTCTCATCCGCCCATGTACGGAGATTATTGCTCTCATATCTGGGGGCTCTGGTTTCACCCGGCTTTTTGGATAGGGTAGAGTCAAAGGCCAAAGGCTTATAAATGTCCCTGTACTCAGTTCACTTGACCCTCTCTATCTTTGCGGCGTGATATTTTGGTACTTTATCTCTTTTCTATAGGTACCATGCTTGGTGCTCGAGAACTCGCGTACCACCACCCCTTCCACGACGCCCACAGAAACGCCTAAGGGGTGCTGTGTCGGCACATGAGTTTTGTGTTGGTATTAGTGATATTATTAACTCCAGACTTGTTCGCTGCCGGTGGCACCTTCTTTTTCCCTGCCACCTCTGTTCTTTGGAATTCTCTTCCATCTTCTATTGTTTCCTACTCAATTTAATCTCCCTCACTTTAAGGCCTGCGTCTGTGCTCATATCTGCATAATTTGCGTTAGATGAATATTTGAGACGTTCAGCACCCCTTCTCCTTGAATGAGACTCTGCCGTGAGCAACGTGCGTCAACTGTAAAACTCTGCTGCTATAGTAATATTATGTATAATAACTTAATGTATATATATGTATAGCCAACTAATAACAATAACCTTAGCCAATATGTATAATATATATATATTCTTGTATTACTGGCAGTATGGCATATAGTGAGATGCCTGCCACTGATTAATAGAATTACACTATGTAATAATATATAACAACTAATAATATAAAAGGTTTAACGTATTATACCCTATTACTAAAAATATATATATCAATAATTCTTATCAACTCTGCTTCAATAATAATAATAATATAATATATATATATAGCAGCAATATGTAGCTGTAGCCAACATGTAGTAACTTGTAGCCATGCTAGTATGTAATGCCTTAGCTAGCGCCAACCAGCCAGCTCAACAACCCAGCTGTAGCAATAACCATGTAGCCTTATGAAGCATAGTAACATAATAGCAATAGCCAGCCTAGCCAGCCAATAATATGTGTGTAACCAACCAATAACCAAACTGTAGTATACCATAATAGGTTAAGGCTGTAGCACCTAATGAAACAAATGATACATATGTATATGTATAATAACCAACTAATAATAATAATATGTATATATGTAACATATATAACATAAATATATGGCATAACGCTGCTCTTAATAACTATATATATATCTTTACTGCATATATGCTGTTGCTATATCTTAACTTAACCAGCAGCCAGCCTATGCCAGCCATATAGCCAGCATAACAACAATAATAGCTGCTGCTGCTCTTTCTTTCAGCATAATATATATATATATATATATATATGCTGCTAATATAATATATATGCTTATATGTATTTCATTAACAGCAAAAATATTATTTTTTCAATCAGATATCTCAAAAACTACAATACAATGGCTACGGCGAAGAAAAGGTATACATTTTTTGGAATCCTTGTAAAAATTTTAGTTAGGAAAATGTAAAAAATAATAAATAAATAAAATAAATATTGGCTATTTTTTTTTTTAGAGCAGAACATAATATATATATATATATATACTATATATATATATATATAACTATATATATATATATATATATAT
>JABUQX010080448.1:0-17500 GCA_015478945.1 Trachelipus rathkii
ATTGTTAACATTTTTTTTGGCTCTCTGCTCTTCAGCATTTCGCAGCTATGCATACGTGATAGGGGTTCCAACATAGTATTGATTTGTTTCTTACGAAGTAAAGAGCAGAGAAATTGTTACATACAATGGATATCCATTGTGTTTTAGAATAGAGGTTTTAAGCGCTTGGAGAGCGCTGACGAATCTGAATAAATGACAAGAGTGTTCTTGGAAAAGGAAAAAATTCGAGAGAGGGCAATCATTATAGCCATTTATTCTGTCGTAAAAATTGAATGCAGAGGGAGGGGGAGGTTATGGAGAGTTTTGCGTGAAAGAAAGACCGTTCATGATGTGCCCACACCCTGGGGTATTTTTCTTCCTGCAATTAGAGCCGTCAGTAACACTGGAGTAAATCCACGGTGAACTGCGAATGAGACAGGAAATGATGCCTGTAACAAGGCAGCAGGGATCTAGATTTGGAAAAGAGAGGTCCAGGCACCAGGCAAATGGTGGGTAGCAGGGAATCAACCATTTCCAAAGGTGTATACCCTTCATCATAAGAGAACGCACTCACTTTTTGCAAAGGGATGTTGGAGGAAGTCAAGTAATGTTATATAACTGTGTTTTGAGAATGGCCAGTAAGGAAGAGACATCATCGTGAACGGTATCTCTCGCAGAATGTGAGTCGTAAGAGTCCTCATCGTATTCTCGGAGGGTGGGTATGGACTTTAAAAGACAGAGATAACATTTCACGCAGTAACATTAGCGTATTCTAGTAAGGTAGGTCGTTTTGTACGTGGTGAGAGATCAGAATCATTTCACTCATTATCTCAGTGGCAATCTACATCTAATCACATTTCAGCAGGGGGTTGGCAAAGTCCACTGCCCGGGTAACCCGGGGAGCTACCCACCTGGGCTGGGTTTTTGGAACAAAAACCCACTTTGCGTGAAGCTGCTTTTTGCTATTATTTAGCTGATGTTAATAACAAAAATAAGCGAAAATCATGTATCAATTATGTTTTTGACACCACAGGGAACTGATAAATATAACTGCAAATTTATTTTTTATGCGTTTACATAACTTTAATTTACTAGTAAGCTACCTGAGTTTAACAATAAAGAACTAATTTAACATCCAACGCAATATGAAAAGTCACCATTCACAGCAATTATGTTCATTCCGTTGGAATTCAACATTTCGTAACATTTAACTAAATTTCGGTCTTTTCATGCCTAATTGTTTCTCATTTGTTATGTATAAGAACCAATAGGTGAAGATACAGTCTCTCCACACCCGGCAGAGCTGCAGCGAGCGAGAAATCAAAGTGATAGCCATTGGCAATTTCCCGATGAATTTTTTTACATATTTTGTGGCCTTTTTGTGAACCACCTGCCACCATTTTGCAGCACTCATGCCACTGGGGAAAGTTCCTGTCAGCATGTAATGTTGGGAAAATTTCATGAGTCTTCATTAGAAATTTCGAAGACACCAGCTTTAATCCAACATTTCCTCTTCTGCAACCATTCATAAACAATTTCTTCCCTGTTAGTTGGGCAGATAGTTTGCACCTGTAAAAAAGTAAAATAAAATTAATGACCTTCAGACATTGCATATTGTTCTTATCTTCTCTATTTCGCTTTCTTATAAGAAAAATTAATGCTAGAAAAATCTGTATGTGAACCATAACTTATTATGCTATTTGATTTTGATTTGGTCTTTACCCTTTACCACACAGTAGACTAAAAATATAAAAATAAAAAGTAAAAGAGTTGGAATGTGCGATTGCCGGATTGTGGAAGACTTTATTATTCTTTCCTCACCTCGAAATTTGGGATGTGCATCATAAGCTACTAATTGAAATGATGTCTTCCAGGTCATCAATTCTTGCTTGAATGATAGCTTTGTATGGTTGTATTAGGGTCTTCAGAACCTCAAACCATATTTGGACTGCATCTCCCAATGAACAAGAATCAGACTGTAGCTGCAATAAAAAATATAAAATATTTACAATTTATTTAATATTTACAATGCAATATCTTACTATTAGGCACTTAATTAGGCTATGGTTCACAAATAGCTCAAATGGAGTGTGATGTATTAATTATTATTCAATGTTCTTGTGTGTCTCAAATAGAAGAGAGCTAATATAAAAGTTTCAAATAGACTTTTACATATTAACTTTATAACCAGGTTATCTTACCCTATCTAAAGCTGAGGCCACATTGTTAAGTTGGTTTTGCATGTTCAGAGCTTCACGGTGAATTATGTGAATTGTCAATTATGGCAGATATATTCTTTGCTACTTCTGCAGAATATTTATTTCTGATTTCAATGTACAACGGGAAATTTTGTATGAATGTGTCAACACATGCACACTGGCTATTCCAGCGGGTATCGTTGGGCAATTGAGGTTTTTTCCCTCCTTTTTCACGCAGCCAACCTTGAAATAGAAATGCATTTAAGTAACTACTGATATTGAAGCCTTAATTTAGTAAATATACCAGTCTAATTTAAAATAAATGATCTCATAATGTTACAAAGGCTTTTGTTTTCTGTTGCTGAGTGAAAAGTGAAAATACTGTAGCAACAATTCATTCAATTTCATATTTGTAGTGTATATATAATCCCATCACCACTTTTTCTGAAATCATCTGAAAAGACTGAAAATCACTTACTTCTGGTTGGTGGTGGTTTCTGAAGTACTTGGCAACTTCTACCAGATGGCTAAGGGCTATCCTCTTAGTAACCTCCTTTTCCACAAGTTTAAATAGTGTGCTGTACAGCCATACACAAGAAGGCTAAAATTGTGCCCTCTTCCTTGTAAGCTGGCGTCTAGAGGGAAGGTTTGACTATGTTCCATCCCGCATCATTGTAAAGTAATTTCTTCATTCGGGTCTTATGCAGCACTGAAATGAAATATTACAGCGAAAAAGAGGCTCGTGGCAAACTAAAAGTTCAAAACTGCTTTTAGTTTGTTATATTGAGATCAGGAAACTGTCCATCTTCACTTGCTTGGTTACAGTACTCCCGGCCGATGCAGCACTTTGGGGGGGTTGGTGTCCATCTTGGACTTGGAAGTCGGTGTGAGTGACCTTATATACCATTGCTGATGCGACAGATCTTGGTCTACAGATGCTGTGTGATCTGTGATCTAGATCGTATAAGGTTGTTGTTCGATCTCTTGACTCACAGGCACTAGCTTGTAAGTGGGAAGAATCAGTTGCCATTTCAGCATCAAACCAGTCAGCACTGCTACTTTAACTTAGCCAGATAGTTTATATTTTCAGACACTTTTCCAGTGGCTCTTACGCTTATCAATTTTGTTGCTGCGCCAGGATTGACTGCTTTGGTTGCATTATTCTCTTCTTCATTCAGTCTTTTCCATTTTCTTGAACATCTAACATCTCTCGAAGACTCTCCTCCCAGAACTCAGGTCTTTCAAACTGTACCTTATCAGATTTAAAGATAGGTATGCTTTTCGCACCTAAGTTCGTTAATTAGATGCTATAGTATTAATGGATGTATTGAGTGTAGAAATTTAGAAAATCATCCTGAAAATTTTATTATAAACAGGTGATAAATAAATCATTTTTACATGATTTCTAATTTCATTTCCAATTAACTGGTAGACACATATTAAGTTGTATGTGTTGGAAAATGAAATAGATCAGTGAATATTGAAATATAAAAGTGTTGTATGAAATACATACTACTTTTTTAACCAAAAACCTATGAAAAACTCTATCAAATTCCCCGGTTTTGAAAAAAATCCACCTGTGCTTTTTTTTGGGGGGAAAACCCCGGGTTTTTGCCAACATTGAACTTCAGGGCTCACCCAGGGGACCGATTGGAAGGCTTCCAGTGGAGATACGGATTCGCCTCGTTTGGGATGGGATCTAACAAGTGTAGTAAAGTTGGGGAGGCCTGACCATACGTCATTCGATCGGAAATTATGTGGCCCGTGTGGAGATCTAAAAGGCATCTTTTGCTGTCAGGACCCCAAAGATTTGAATTGCGAGATGACGTAAACATTTCAATACATGCGATGACAAATAGTTGCAAAAGCTTTTAACAGTTAAGTACCTGTTAAGTTGCAATGCATAAGCATAAAAAGAAATTTGCTAACTTTAAAAAAAGTTAATATGAAGTGATGATTGTTTTAGGGTTGGTCGGGAAGTGAAGGGTTGGCAGTTTCTTCGACTCCCTTTTTCCTTAAATAATACTTGCTGAGTGTTTTTGTGGGTGAAAAATGGAAGTCATGGAAATTACCCCATTGTGAAATATTTTTCAATGAGCTAGTTGAAGTTGCCTTTCAATGAAATGGCAGCTGACACAGACAATATATATGCCGAGGTCATTCAACGATGAAAGAAATAAAATTGACCGTCCGCTGGATAGAAGTAACGACAATGCCATTAAATTCAGATGAGGAAATAATAATACACTTAGAACACTGCCCTGCGGGCAACGCTTTATTCCAGAGTAGAGTGACGGATAGAACTAGAAGAGCACGCCATCTCTGGATGAACTTGTCTGACAGAAGGATTTACTAAAGAGAGGGAGCTGTCCTTCATAAACAAGCTAGTGGATTAAGGAGAACCCCAGTTCTTCACATTGTCATAAGCTTTATTGTTCAAGAACCGGTCCACTATTTTGTCAAGGCTTCCCGAGTGTCATGGTCCAGTTTAACAAAAGATCCGCGGTTGAATGATTTTGTTGCGGAAAACCAAACTGAAAGTTTAAAAAAGCCTGGTAACTCTCCAGAACATGGAAAAGGCGGCCTGAAGCCATATTCTTCATTAAATTCACAAGTTTGACAGGTCAGCGAAAATTGGTCTTGGTTGTCCCGTCAATCTTCGGAGACTTTCTAGGTTGTGGTAATATGATTACAAAAGTAGGTAGTCATATTGATTGGAAAGAGAGGATTTTCATCTCAGATTCTGTTATATTAGATCCAGTAAGAACGATTGCAGAAGGGTGAATATGACTGACTATAATGTACGAAATTTAAGTCTGGGCCAAGGGCACCGTCTTTGCTGTTCGCCATTACAGTTTGATACTCTGGCAAGTGTAAAAGAGCAGTTATAGGTATGATCTCCCCTTTCGCTGTTGGCTGGAGTCGGTGCGGTGCAGTGTTAATTTCTCAATTTTGAAAGACTTCAATGGGATAGCTGGAAGAGCCTCGAGAGCTAGCAATTACTATAACTTATGCATTCTGCATACAACTGCAGAGTAAAGATCGTATTGTTGATCCAGGCCCATAACGGAGGACTGTGGTGAAGAGTTGTTTGGAGCGACGAGATATTTTCTTGTGGCAACTTTCCACAGCTGATTGAAAGGGGAGTGTTGGAGCTTGAAGTCGAAGTACAAGGTTCCATTAAGAATTCTTTATCGTATTTGGCTGTTAATTTCGACGGAAGATTCGCAGCAGCTGTTTTGAATAATATACCATGTTTTAAAGTGTGCTGGTTCGTTTGTTTGCCTGTAGAGTTTTTCTTCTCCCAGTTATCTTGTGCACACTCTTTTGGACCACCAAGGCCTGCCGAACTCCTACCTGCGGAAGATCGTGTAACGCAAGCTTCCGCTGCTGTGATGAATAACGTTGATTGGAAGAAGTAAAAAGCATCATCAATAGGTCGGAAAACTGCTTATGTGAGAGGAGAAAGTTGATACTATAGCCTGATAAAGAGGAGCCCACTCCGCTCTCGTCATAACGCCAACTGGAATTGGGGTTTTAACATTGGGCTCGGTGCAAGTTCATTTAATGTTATTAGGTATGTCATGCCGTATAAATAACAAAAAGCGGAACGGTAAATCGAATCCGTAAGAACGAATGAAGCAAATGAAATATCATACAGGAGAAGTGTGTGTTTGTATAAAACGTTCATGTGTAGAGAGTCCTGTGTTAAGTATCCCAGGAAAAAAAGAGTTAGGAGAATCAGCAAGGGATCTCAAACTTACATACGAGGTGAAACAGAGTCGCCCTATTAAGGGTGCCGAAGATTCGATAGTCTCTCAAGTATAACAACCTAGTGGGGAGCGCTTAAAAGGATTTTTATTAAACTCACGAACTGGGACAAGTAGATCGAACAGGCAGTGAGATCGATGGACAATGTAACGTGCCCTGCCCCTGCATGAAATCTAGTTTCAGAGAGGGACTCGATTTAGGGGATAGACTTATGGAATGAGAATTCTTCCTGCGCCTCCTATTTCATTGTCACCTCTTTCTATAGAAGTTAGATCCGATTTAAATTCTGCCAGTTGGAAGAAGTCGCGATAACATAGTTGAAGTTCCTGCAAACATATGCACTTTGGTGTACATATGTTAATTAGTTTAGCCAAGTTCATCAAAAAATTTGAGTTGTAGCCCACCACAAGTTTCATTGAAGAAAAGGATAGTCTTTTTTGTGAGACATTGTCTCGATGGCGGCTAGGGACAGTTATATTGGAGGTGATACAGATGAGGGGGAAAGGCTGAGACGTGGGTCCCAACGAGGAGGAGAAATAAATTCTAGTGGTAAGGAATAATTGTACAACAGAGATTGTGGTTGTGCGACCGGGTTTTTTTTTTGGGGGGGGGTTGTTTCTGTGGTATTTGGTGGAGGGACTTCGTGTCATGAATGCGAAGTAAGTTGAGTTCAACCAAGTCCATGTTATTATCTGGACTATGTGATGTCGTAGAAGGCAACCAGGACACTCATGTTTGGGAATGGGAGCGATATCAGTATCTGCCAAGCAAGCAGATTCAGAAAAGTGTGGAGAATATGGGGATTTTATCATGGAAAAGAGAGAGGAAGGTGTTACCGAAAAAGTGTCATCTTTTTGAGAGGGTGTGTGTTGGAGTTGCGATATTGGGATCCGCTTGGGTTACGAAAGTCTGATACTGGAGACTTTTGTCATGAGTCAGTCAGGGGCGTTATTTTGGGAGACCTGTATATGTGAGTTAAGGTGGGAGATTTCTGGGTCCCCTTTCATGCCCCAACAGATCCAGAGGATCCAGATCCTTGGAAGCGCAGGAAGCACTAGAAAGTGAGTGTCGTTACATCAAGCCCTATTTTTGAACTATAATCAATTTCATCCGCTAAGGGATAGAATCCTTTAATAGGGAGTGCTGAGATAGGAAATTCGGAAGCAGAGTTATAAGAGGATTCAGAAGAGCTGGAATAATGCCTGCAAGCTATCAGAGATTGATTGGGTGGGTTGTTCAAACCAAGTTGTGGTTGCTTGGGTACTATCTATTGATGTCAATGCTTTTGTCTCAGGAATCGACTTATGGCGAGGTCTCTTCTGAGTTGCATTTTTTATATCTGGGGTCGGTGTGTTCTGCTTTAGAAATTTAGATGTTTTATATTTTGGCGAGTAATCTTTGCCATGGTGCTTAACTTTTGTTTCTGTTTAGGGACATCTTTTTCAGGAGTTGGATTGATGGTGGGAGACAGATTAGGGGACAAAGAAGGTATACTTCTTACGGAGTTTGGTGAACTCATCGGGAGGTTATAGGGCAGAGTTTCTTGGCAGGAAATGCTCTCCGACTATTCCTTACCACCAGGATTTATTGTTCCTCCTCATCTGGACAAACGCCTCAGCCTTTCTTCCTCATCTGTATCCCTCCAATATATCCCTAGCCCATAATACAATTGTCTCAAAAAGAATTCCCAAAATATTCATAACAAATTCAAGCATGGCCATCTTCCTTTAATTGAATTGTCGTGGCTATTACTCTAATTTTGAAGAACTTGTTCAACTAATTAACATATGTACACCAAAAGAAAACTTCAACTATGTTATCGCTACTTCTTCCAACCGTCGGAATACAAATCTCCGCTAACTTCTATAGAAAGAGGTGACAACATCAGAGGAGGCCAGGAATTCTCATTTCATAAGTCTATCCCCTATTCTCCAGTCTCTCTTCGAACTAGACTTCAGCAGCAGCACGAATTCATTTGTCTACCGACCTTACTATCTGCTCAATCTACTTAGCTCGAGTAGTGAATTTACTAAAGTCGACTTAGTTGATCTTTTTAAACAACTCCCTTCTCCGGTTATTATACTAGGAGACTTCAACCTCCGCCACCCCTTATGGGGCGACTATGTCACTTCATCTAAGTAGATCTTTTAACCTCCTTTTCCCTGGGATGCCTTAACACAGGACTCCCTACATATGAACGTCTAGATACACGCACACTTCTTCCTGTATTGATATTTCCTTTTGTTCCCATTCCCTTATGGATCGCTTTACCTGGTCCCGCTTTGATTATTTATACGGCAGTGACCATTACCCAATAGCTTTAAATGAGTTGTACCTAGCCCAATGTTAAAACCTAACTCCAGCTGGCGTTACGACCGAGGGAGTGGGCTCCTTTTTATCAAGCCACAGCTATCCCACTTTCTCCCTTCAATAACCGGTTTTCGACTGTAGATGATGCATTTCGCTTTTTAAAGCAAGTCGTCATCTCGGCAGCGGAGGCTTGCATTCCGCAATCTTCCGCAGACAAGCGGTCGGCAACCCCTTGGTGGTCTCAAGAGTGCGCACAAGCTAACCGCGAGACTACTACCCCAAACATGATCATTTTTAAAGCAGCTGCGGCAAGATCTCGGCGAATTAATCGTCAAACACGCAAACAATATTTTCGAACTTGCTAGCCAATCGAGCTCTTTCCACCTTTCTAAGACTGGAAAGTTACACAGAATATATCTTGCCGCTCCAACAACAATCACCCACAGTCCTCCGTTATGGGCCTGATATAACTGACACGATATCCGCCCTGCTGTTGCAGATGTTAGGTTATAGTTTTTCTAGCCACTCTAGTTCTTTCCGCTATCCCAGTTTCTCCTTTCAATAAGAACTTAAGAACACTGCACTGCCAGACTTTCAACAGCGAAAGGGGAAGATCATACTCTACAACCGTCTTTTTACACTACAGAGTATCAAACTGCACTGGCGAGAGCAAAGACGGTGCTCTTGGTCCAGACATGATTTCGTATATTATGCTCCGTCATATCCATCCCTTGGCATCAGCATTTTTGCTGGATCTATATAACAGAATCTGGATCGAATCTTCTTTTCCATCTATTTGAACCTACAGGTTTTGTAATTCCTATCCCCCAAACCTGGAAAAGATCCGAAGCTGGCGGATAACCAAAGACCACTTTCACTGACTGTCATACTTCCAAATTAATGGAGAAAATGGTTTCAGGCCGCTGCCTCCCTGTTCTGAGAGTCGCCAGGCTTTTTCGAACTTCCAGTTTGGCTTTCTGCAAAATCGTTCGACCGCGGACCCTTTGTTAAAACTAGACCATGACATCCGGGAAGCCTTCTCAACTGGTGGGATGGTTCTTGGTGTCTTCTTTGACCTTGAAAAAGCTTACGACACAACGTGAGAACTGGGATTCTCCTTAAACTCCATTCGCTCGGTTTCCGTGGACAACTCCCTCTTTCATTAAATGTCTTTAGCAAACAGATCCATCCAAGTTCGGTGCTCTTCTATTCTGTCACGCCACTTTACTCTGGATGAAGGCGTTCCGCAGGGTAGTGTTCTAAGTGTACTACTATTTGCTCGGATTTAATGATATTGTTACTTCTATCCCAGAGACGGTCAATTTTCTATGTTGATGACCTTTCGTTATATATTGTCAGGCTGCCTTTTCTCGAACGGCAGCTCCAACTAGCTATTGAGAATATTTCACAATGGGGTAACTCCCATGGCTTCCATTTTTCTCCCACCAAAACCTCAGCAGTGCTTTTCAAAAAAAAGGGAATCGAAGAACTTGCCACCTTCTTCCGTCGAACCTGACCTTATATGGTTCGCCTATTCCTGTAACTTCACAGGTCAAATTTCTAGGGCTCATCCTAGATGACCACTTAACATATGCACCGCATATTAAACACATGAAAACAACTTGTCATCGCGCCCTTGACCTGTTACGTCATCTCGCCTCAAAATCTTGGGGTGCTGATCGCAAATCCCTTTTACGTCTTTATGTAGCCCTAATCCGATCGAAACTGGATTATGGCTGTGCAGTATATGGTCAGGCCTCCACAACACTACTACACCTGTTAGATCCCATCCAAAACGAAGCGATATGTATCCCCACTGGAGCTTTTCGATCGTCCCCCCAGGTGAGCCTTGAAGTTGAAGCCAATGTGATGCCACTCTCTCTTCGAAGAGAATACATCACGGGTGGTGCTATATTCGTTTTCAAAACCCCAATACCGTCTGACGCCGATTCTGCAGGAGGTGCCTCAGAATCCTAATTATTGGCCATTTTCAAAAACTGATAATATAAATATCCTTAATTAACATCCCTTTACAAAGGTGCTAACTTTTCATACGATGAAGGATAAGCACACACCTTGGTAATTCCCTCGCTCCCACCATTTGCTTGGCTCTGACCTCTCTCCAAATCTAGCCATTCTTCTGCCTTGTTAAAGGCATCATTCCTGTCTCATCTGCAGCTCATGATGAGTTTACTCCAGTATTTACTGACGGCTCTAAAACCAACAGTGTGGGCTCATCTTCTATCTTTCCTGATCTCAACCTTTCCCATACCCTCCCCCCTCATGCTTCAATTTTCACAGCAGAATTAATGGCTATAATGATTGCGCTTTCTCGAATTCTAATCCTTAACAAAGATCACTCTTATGTCATTTATTCAGATTCGCTCAGCGCGCTACAAGCGCTTAAAACCCCTTTTTTATTCTAAACACACAATGGTATCTGCTGTGCAGCAATTTCTTCGGCTGCTCCATTCCCGTAAGAAACAAATTATTTTATGTTGGACCCCCTGTCCCCCTCTCATGTAGGGGTAACTGGCAATGAAATCGTTGATAGAGAGGCCAAAAATGGTCGCCTCATATTTTCGGAGCTATTCCAGGTACCTCCGGGATGCCATTCCGACAAGTTTTTTTTAAATCAACCGATTACTATCCTGCCTGTTGGCAAGGTTTTGGATCTTATTGGCAAGAGCGCTGGACGAATGATCAGAGAGGAGCGAAACTCAGAAATATAAAGCCGACCATCGGGGAGTGGTCTTCCTCTCACCGACGAAAGCGCTTACACGAGGTGATACTTGCACGCCTCCGTATTGGCCACACCAATATCACTCAGTCACTGTATGTTACGGAACCCCCCATCTGCAAATACTGTCGTAGTCATACTCCGCAATCTGTTCGCCATATCTTCATTGATTGTTCCCAGCTGGACTCTATTCGCCGCCGTCATTTTCCTACTTTACGATCCATAACACCTTCCAAAAGATTATCCCATATTTTATCCGAATCTTCCCACTTAGTAGTAACTCTTATTTTCGCTTCTACAAGAAGTGAATATTCTTCATAATATTTGATTTTATTATGTAATACGCTTTTATAATGCAAGGATGTATTTTTGTTTAGTTTTTGCTTATTTTTATTGACTGAATATTCATTTATTCAAATCTTCCTTTGACGTTTATCCAGGACCCGCCCATGGTGTTGATTTCTTCAACCCAGTGTGGCGAGAGCCGTGGTGGACACTGTAAACTAACTCAAAAAAAAAAAAAATATATATATATATATATATATATATATATATATTTTTATATATATATATATATATATATATATATATATATATATATATATATATATATATATATATATATATATATATATATATATATATATATATTCCCCAGACTGGTAAGGTGTCACATGCACCGGAAACAGAAAAGTTGTAGAAGAATATGAAGAAAGTCGAAAGAAACCCAGCCTTACAGCCTCCCCTTTATACCTTTTTTAAGTGAGAACTCCGTCGCAGTCAAAAATCCATCCTAGGCTTCACGTAACTGGGACGGACTTCTAACTATGGCGTCTCGTCAATGTAGGGTTTCCCTTGGCCCAGGTGGGCCACAACCATACCCCTCACAAAACCCACACCACTCACTCTCTCTTATCATGAACCTTTCTTCTCGCCTCTGCCAAACTCGCATCCCTCTCCTCCAGGCATTCCTTTACCGATTCAATCCGCTATTTCTTCGATTTCCCAGCCAGTCAATTTCCAGCACTCACCACTGTATATCCGCTTAATCAACCGACTATCATCCATCCTTTCCTTTATATTTATATATATATATATATATATATATATATATATATATATATATATATATATATATATATATATATATAGTTAGTATATATATATATATATATAGTATATATATATATATTATATATATATATATATATATATATATATATATATATATATATATATATATATAAGAGATATAGATATATATATATATATATATATATATATATATATATATATATATGATATATATATGATGATATATATATATAGATATATATATATATATATATATATAAAAATATATATATATATATATATATATATATATATATATATATATATATATATATATATATATATATATATATATATATATATATATATATATATATATATATATATATATATATATATATATAAAAGGTTAAATACCACTGCTCTAATACACAATGGTTAGTTCATTTTACTCCTCATACTAGGTTACGGTTACATCAGACTCATATTCGGACGAACTTATATTCTGACGACACCTTTCAACCCTGTAGCTATTGTCCTATAGCTTTAACGCTTTTTCTTTCCAAAGCTTTCAAATCTTTTCTTAACAGAAATATGAGAAAACATCTTCAATCTTCTAATCCTGTCTCAGATCACCATTATTGTTTCCATAACGAACGTTCGACTAGTAATTTTCTCTCCGACTCTTGGTCACCTACGGTTCGGTATTTCATTAAATCTTTTATTGTGGCGTTTGACAAATCGAGAGCTTTCGATACACAAAGTTAGAGTTTTTAAGCTTCCACGATTTTCATAAAGGCCGTTCTATAGCGACTTTTGTAGACGGGCATAGTTCATCCTACAAATTTATCAATAGTGTGTTCATCTATCCTCTAGTAATTTTTTTAAACAAACTTCCTCAATGACTTAATCTGTCTTATACCGACGACTCCACTTTTCATCTCGCTCAACTCCAAATAGTAGTCTATTCTTTCTCCTAAATTATAATTTTGGACATAGAACATGGCTGTTTTCAATGCCTTAAAACTCAACTCCGTTCATTTATCTACTGGACAATCTACCACCCTAGGGTTAGAAAACACAGCTTAAACCTTCCCTTGTCCTTAATGCTCTTGGAATTTTATTTAGTTATCGTTCTTGGTTATTGCAAGGATCACACTATTTGTCACCCAGGTTGCTAAGATTTTACAAGTTCTGAAGACCCCTTCAGTTGATTGTTCTTTATATGGGTATCGTTGCTCGACCTGTGCAGAATATGCATTTCACATCTACTGAGGTTCCACTTATATAACTTTTCTTGGAAGGGCTCCTGCATCTCATCGAACTATTGTATCACTTCCCTTATACTATCGCATTACAATGGACATTGCATTATTGAACAATCTTGTTGCATCTCTCTTTACTAGAAGCTCGTATGGCTTCATTTCTTTGTTCTAAACCCAGGTCTACACTCTATACTCAATCTTACATGTATTCTACTGTTTAAGTCTGAACGCATTTCCTTAACTCGCACACGCTTCCAAATGTTGTGAATCCGGCGTGTTAGCTTTTGATTTGGATCCAAAATGTTTTCCCAACAATGGTGGATTTTGATTTTATGAAGGCTTCTAGCCTTTTCCGCAAGAAAAAAAATTATTTGGGGTAAGATAGAAATAAAATACATTTATATAAAATATTGTATTAAATACAAAATTCGCTATCTGTTAATAATAATAATAATAATAATAATAATAATAATAATAATAATAATAATAATAATAATAATAATAATAATAATAATAATAATAATAATAATAATAATAATAATAATAATAATGCATATAAAAATTACAATTCTAACCCTATTCATCACACATACTAAAGTATGACAAAGATTCAGTAAGGATTCGCTAAAAAATATATGAACACTAAAAAAATATCAACAAATTACTTAAAAAAAATTTTATTACTAGGAGGCTATTTGCCACCGAATCTTAGTAATACATCCTTCCAAAAATGGTACGTGCCCAGATTTTGAGGAGTACAATGTATCTACTTGCTTAATTCTTGGTAAGGCCTCTTCTATCGACGCTTGAACTTTGTTTTTAAACTCTGAAAACTGGTCAGCAGTTAAGTTAACTATTAATTCAGACTCAATGGAGCTTTTACTAAGATTATTGTTCTTTATTTTACTGGCTAAATTGAAATAATATTCCAAGTGACGGTATAATAGTAACATGCATGCTTCAACTGCATGAACTGCCAGTTCCTCTTGCCTAGTATGTTGCTGCACTAAACTCTCCAAATAAAGGGCAGCTAATTTTCGAACAGCTGAAGGAGATGCAGACACAACTAAGGAAGGGATTACAAACTGACGAAGAGAGTCAAAATGAGCAGTTTCTATTTCCAACAGTTTTTTAATGGCATCATCTTTTTTACTTCTAGATTTAAGAAACTCTTGCGAAGACTGGTCTAATGCTGATAGTAAAGTTCCAATACTAAGTTGCTTAGCCCCTTTATAAGAAGTTTTTCCTGAATCTAAAATCGGTTGAAATAGCAAAGTAATATCAGAAGATTTAATGTCATCCTGTAGCAAAAGATCTCTAGCATGAACAAGACAATTTGTGAAAATTTGTAATAAAGATGTACGAGAATTCTCTCGTACGCATATTCCATCTTCGTTAATTTGTGGCATTTCTTCAATAAATTTACCCAAACGGCTTTCTGGCATAAACTGTGGCAGAAGTAGTAGCAATTGTTTTCGTAATCTTTTAGTCTGTGTGGCAGTTTCTAGTGCAGAAGGATCACGCATATCAGAATACAAGGCTGGAGGAGAAGCTGTTGCTACTACTGAAGTCAAAAGAGCCAACTGACTTAACATATCCGAGATACCAGTCTTCGAAGGAACTCTCATTTCATCCATTATTGAATCTACATTGGATGAAAGAAACAGTAAGACTTGCGATACAGCTGAATCATCATTTGGACCGAGAGCAGTAAGAACAGCCATGCAAATACGAATGGCTCCTGTAATAGCTCCTCCATAAATTTTATTTAAAGAATAGTCAACAATTTCAGTTTCCGAAAGTTCACTATCGAGCGTATTTGAAGAAATACTGTATTTGAAAATTTGCATTTCTGATACTTTGGTCAAGAGCCCATTTTGAAGTAAGAGTCTAGCACTTATTGGATTCAATGATAGCCTTGTAAGAAGCGATGCTCGAGCTTCCCATAGATACAAAGGACGCAGATCTTGTTCTCCCTCAGAAATAAGATTTATAAGATTCTGATCATCAGTAAGAATTCCGTCCAAGAGGACTCTTAAGTGTCCTTGGAAGGAAAGGTGACTGATGAGAGGTGAATCCGATGAAAGTGGTGAAGATGCCCTTCTCTCTAAAGCAGCAATGGCATCCAAACACGTTAAAGATAATAATTTACAAACAATATGCCCTGCAGAAGCCTCATAACTCAAAATGTCCACTAGCTGCGGTAAATCATCTCTCAAAGCTTCGTAATTTTCTCTTAGAAATTGTTCCTCAATAGTTTCCTTGGGAGCTGTTAAGAATGACGTATTTGGATCACTTATATAATTTGAAGTATAATCAGCGTGAATTCGAAGATAATTTAACAATGTGGCATAGAGCGAGGCTCTAACACTCTGACTACTGTGTTTAAATCTCAAAATGCAATCAATTATTCCCCTTAAAATAAGTTGAAGGGAAGATGGTAGTTGAGCAGTACTACTTGAATCTTTTCCAAAAGATTTGGATACATGAAGTGTTCTCAAAGTAGTTACTAACAAAAGTAATGTTGATACCAAAATAGAAGACAATTCAGAAAGTGCCGACTCATCCAAAAGACGTCTGGTTAATTCTAATGTAAGAGTATGAAGAAAAGCTTGATGAGCAGGCAATTCTGTCAGCTCAGCTGGGGAAACTGCAACAGCTACCTCAACCAGTTGTCTCCAAGATTCAATATAATGCTTTTGGGAAGCAAGCATCCGTCTAGCTTGATTTAATGCTAAAGCATGATCCAAAACATCTTGGATCTCAGAGTCTATTGGATCAATTGGTGTTACCGATCCTGGATCTTGTACTAATTGATAAAGCATTTGATGTATTAATGAAATGTTAAGTAACTTAATATCACCAACAATTTCTTCACAAAGTCCTAAAATTTCCGGAGCACGAGTAAGAAACTGGCACTGTAGAGGAGGCGGAGCATCAACAGTTAGTTCAGCTATTTCTAGTAAGGATAAAAGAATGCCTCTACCTTCATGCACTGGTCCTCCATTCCAGCCAATAGAAGCATCCAAAGGCTCTGTGTGACTGTCAGGATCAGGATCAGACCCTGTAACAAGAAGACTAATTAACCTCCTAAGCTGAGACCTCTGTTGATGGGACGAGTGGTATCGTAAGTCTAATGCAGCAATGCGTAGCACCCAACCTGTTGATTGTAACTTTGAAGGATTATCTATTAAAGTAGTCTGCAAAGATGACAATGATTGATGAACAAAATCATGAGATGAAAGATATCTTAAAGTTGCAGCTGATGTTGATGGGTTACTTGTAAGAATGAAAATGAGATTATATGCAGCAGAACATAATTCTTTAGGAAGCGAAGGTAAAGATGCAAGGACTGCATGAAGTGCAGTTCTAGGAAACCCACGCACTCCAGGTTCTAGCAAATCTGATCGCAACTCAGAATTTCCAATAGAATATCCATCAACAAAACCTAACAAAAAATGAGCCATATTTGGCGGTGGCAACTTTAAACAAGACTTTAATAAAATCAAAGCCATTTCTGATGCTTTGATATGTTCGTCATCAAGATTTGCATGATCTAACAGTTGCACAAAATTTTGTCTAAAACTAATTCCCCTCGATGCAGGTGTGGTTAACAAAGGAAGAAGGTGATTCTGCCCTGATGGAGATGAGCCAATCAAACTCAAGATATGGCAAGTGAGAGCAGCATGATTTGGTAATGTTACATGGTGTCCTAAAAGGAGAGAGATGTTTAGTAAATGATCACACGAACCACTACGTGGATTCATTGTCATCAACAATCTATCTATTCCCATATATAATACATCCCCTTTATTTTCTCTATTCAGGACATTTCTCTGTAATTTATAAACAGATAAAATTAATTCTAACAAATATATTAAAGTATCTTCTAAATCTTTTTGACCTGGAACTGGATTGTAGTGTTCAAGAATTTGTACTCCATCGTGTAAAACCGAAAATATTTGGCGAATTAGTCGTGAATCTTGTACAAGTTCCAGAAGTAATAAATGTGAGGGATGATTCCATGTTTCCGTCTGATTTAAATTTTGAGGAGGAGCTTGGTAATCTTTAAGAAGTTGAAGGAAAAGTTCCATACATTTGCGCGAGAGAATCCAACGTTCCCCACTGTATTTGTATGTCCTTGAATCATGGGGTAGAAATAT
>JABUQX010080448.1:22500-36368 GCA_015478945.1 Trachelipus rathkii
GGGAGGCGAGATGGTGATTGATTGGATTTAAAATTTGTAATAAAGCGTTTATGGAGGGTATAGTTCCGAGAGATTGGAGGAGAGCAGTAATATAGTACCCTTATATAAGGGTAAGAAAGATAAGGGGAACTGTGGGAATTATAGGGAAATTAGTTTGAGTGTTGTAGGGAAGATATATGCTGGTATTTTAGTCGAAAGAGTGCGTCGAGTGACTGAAGGACTGATTGTGAAGAACAAGGTGCATTTAGAGTGGTAGAGGATGTGTGGGGTCAAATCTTTACATGAAACAAATGACTGAGAAAATGAGGGAGAAGAAGAATAAATTGTATTTAGGTTTTATGGATTTGCAACAGGCATATGATTGGATAAATAGGGAAGCCCTTGTTTTATGTAAAATTAAATTAGTGGGGATTGGATAGAGAGGAAGGTAATTAGGAAGGAAGAGGGTAGAATTAAGAGTGAGAAGTTAAGTGAACAAGGTAATAAGGATAAGTATTTAAGAGCGTTCGCAAGTAATCAGTTAATGTAAACAAATTGAATTGAACAAATTTGAAGCAAATGTGAATAAAGAGCATTAGCAGTGCAAGTAAGCTTTTTAAGGTGGATGATAAAGTAGGAAGTAAGAATATTAACAGTGAGTGGTGGGATGAAGAGGTGATGCAAGCAGTTAAAAGAAAAAAGAAGTGTGGTTGAATGTACTAAAGGCCAGTGATGAAGTTTCAAAAGAAAGATGTTTGAAATTATTTAAGGAGGAAAAAAGAAATACTAAAAGGTGTATACATAGAAGAAAAAAATGAGTTAAATGAATAGTTTGGAAGGAGGATGAATGGGGACTTAGAAGGTAATGGGAAGCTCTTCTGGAAGGAAGCGTGAAAGGTTAAGAATGAAAATAAGGGGAATCTGCTTAGAATAATATATAGTGATGGTGCTTTCGTAACTGATGAAATGGATGTGAAGGGGAGTGTGAAAGGAACACTTCGAAAATCTGCTTAACATTGGCAGTAATGAAGAGGTGATGGTGAATGTGTGTAGGTTTGATGGTGCAAGAAGGAATAGGTATTTTGGGGATGAGGTCATAGTAAGGAGGAGGTGATGGGTAGAGTGAGAAAGTTGAAGTAAATCAACAAGTATAGATGAAATTACGTGAAATGATCAAGAACGAAGGCGAGATGATGATTGATTGGATTTGGAAGTTCTGTAACAAAACGTTTATGGAAGGTATAGTTCCGAGGGATTGGAGGAGAGCGGTAATAGTACCCTTATATAAGGGAATGGAGATAGGGGAACTGTGGGAATTATAAATTTAGTTTATCTAGTAAGTGAAGAAGAATATATGTCTGGTATTTTGGTGGAAAGAGTGTGTCGAGTGACTAAAGAACATTGAAGAACAAGGTGCGTTTAGAGTGGAGAGATGTGTGGATAAAATCTTTACATTTAAGCAAATGATTGAGAAAATGAGGGAGAAGAATAAATTGTATTCAAGTTTTATAGATTTGCAACAGGCGTATGATGGGATTAATAGGAAAGCTCTATGGCAGGTGTTAGTGATATATGGTGTTGGTGGTAGGCTTGAACAACTGTGTATGTATGACGATAGTGAAGAGTGTGTAGGAATAAATGGAGTTGAAAGTGATTGGCTTAATATTAATAGCGAAGTGAGGCAGGGATGTGTTATGTCTCCTTGGTTTTTAAATTTGTATATGGATGTAAGAAAGAATTAGAGGTAAAGTATAGGTAGTATTAGGAATGATGTAGAATGGAAGAGGGAGTGGAGGGTGCACACTCTATTATATGAGACACTTGGGTTTTGGTGAATCTGAAGAGAGTCTGAGAGGATTGGTAGAGAGATTTAGCATGGTGTCTAAAAGGAGAGGTTTGAAAGTAAACGTAGATAAGAGTAGGATTATGGTTATGAGTGTGGACAGTCCTCATTGTGAAGTTATGTTAGATGGTGAGCAGCTGTAACAAGTGTCTTTAAATATTTAGGATATATGTTGATGAAAAGGAAACGGATGACACAGAGTGTAGTAGGAAAGTTATGAATGGCAGGAAGGTGCTGGTGCAATTAATCCATGGTGGATGTGAAAGGACTAAGTCTTGAGTGAGCTAGGGTCTTACATGAGGATATGTTGTTACCTGTGTTAATGTATAGTAGTGAGACTATAGTCTGGATTAAGATGTATGGATCTAAAGTACAATGTGTTCAGATGGACAATCTTAAGGGCGTGTTAGGTGTGAGAAGAATTGATAAATGAATTGAATGAACGTATTAGAGAGTTGTGTGGTGTAAAGAAAGGGATAAATGAGAATAAATGAAAGTCAAGGAGAGGGTTGTCTGGAAAGGATGGATGATAGTCGGTTGGTTAAGCGGATGTATAGATAGTGGTGAGTGTATTGGAAATCGACTGACTGGGAGACCGAAGAAAAAGTGGATTGAGTCAGTAAAGGAATGCCTGGAGGAGAGAAATGTGAGTTTGGCAGTGGCGAGAAGGTGCATAATAGGAGTGGAATGGGAGGTTTTGTGAGGGGTATAGTTGTGGCCCTGACCTGGGCCAAGGGATGAACCCCACACTGACGAGATGCCATAGTAAGGGTGCATCGCAGTCCCGTGAAGCTCTAGGGTGGATTTTCTGGCTGCGATGAGTTCTCACTAATGTTCTCACTTGTGTCATATTCTTCTACTACTTTTCTGTTTACAGTGCATGCCACGCACCTTACCCCCAGTCTTGGGAAAGAAGGTGTGAATGATGATAATAACATAATAATAATAATAATAATAATAATAATAATAATAATAATAATAATAATAATAATAAAAACAAAAACAAAAATAAAAATAATAATAATAATAATAATAGTAATAATATATATATATATATTATTATTATTATTATTATTATTATACATTATTACATATATATTATTATATATTATTATTATACATATTATTATTATTGATATATTATTATTACATACATATTATTATTATTATTATTAGCCATATTATTATATATATATATATATATACATATTATTATATTACATTATTATATTATACATACATATTATTATATTATTAATATATATTATATATTACATATATATATATATTATTGTTATTATTATTATTATTATTATTATTATATATGTATGAGTATATATATATATATATATATATATGATATATTATTATTATATTATTATTATTATATATTATATTATTATTATTATTATACATATTATTATTATTATATTATTATTATACATATTATTATTATATTAATATATTATTATTATATTAGAGTTATATATATATATATTATTATTATTATTATTATTATTATTATTATTATATATTTATTATTATTATATATTATTATTATATTATTATTATTATTATTATTTAATCTGCATATTATTATTATTATTATATTATTACATATTATATATTATTATATATTATTATTATTATTATATATATATTATTATATATATAGTAAATATATATATATATATATATATATATATATATATATATATATATATATATATATATATATATATATACCGTATATATATATATATATACCGCCTGTCCCTTGGCTCTCCATAACTTGGAGTAGTGTGATCAAACATGTACCGGGAATTCAGGGCATGCATTAGCATTTCTAGGGTATAAATAAGTAGCAACGGGACCCAACCCTCAAAAAATGAGATGAAAGGAAAAGGATTTAAAGATTACACTCATTTCTGAAACAAATTTTTCAAGACATTCTGACAAAAAAAAAAACACCTGAAATGGAATGGGACAATACATCTATGTATGTATTCCCACCTGAACAAGATGAAACAGAAATTTACAGTTCTGTTGAAGAGGATAGATCCTGCTGTGGAAGGAGAAAATTTAAGTGGAGAAGATGCTCATCAATCATGGGAAAGTATACAGTCTCTAAATCAATTACATAAGTTCCTAGCAGAAAATTATAAACTAACAAACTTGCCCTCCATAGAAAATATTTCTCCAGCATATTCAGTTGAGGGAGAATTGTTGTTGCGATGAGGGAGTTTAAGATCATCAGTTGGAGGACCTAGCAGAGATATACCAGAAGGTTTATCTGAATTAATTACCCAAGATCCAGCTTTGAGACGTTTTACCCGTTCTCAGGGTCGTGCTTATGATTTTCCGCGTATAATGAGTACTCCTTTAGAGTATAAACGCCCTTCCAAACTTATTTCTTTTTCTACAACTATTTCGTAGACAACTACATAAATTTATAGAGTATTTTACATAAAATACTATTAGAAAATCTCTTATGTTGATTAACATAGGATTAATCATTAAACAATAGTAATAATATTACTAGAAAATCTCCTATGCCAAGTTGTATATACCAAGTATGAATTATCATTAAAAAAAGAGGGTAATAAAGGAAGATTTTGTGTTTTGACCCCGCAGCTCAGAAAAGCCAGAAGGCACTGGAAAATAAAAGGTTCTGGCTGGTTAAATTGTTGGAGAGGAGAGTGGGCTTTGAGTTATGCAGGAAGAAACACACACTTACAGATCACCTTCAAATGAATTCTATTCGCTCATTATGAACATGGAAAGAAAAAATCATGACAATAATCAAACCCACGAAATACTCCCTGCGTTCTATATCCATTTTACATGTACCCCATGTATCTCTATTATTTATGTAATATGTGTAGTCAATATGGTACCATGGAGACAGTTGCCATTGAAATCTAAAAGAAATCTTTGAAAAATATACAAAAAGATAATTGAAAACTAAAAAACAAATAACATGGATGAATGTTGAAAGAACGACGGTTAAAATAAGTGGGGAGAGGGGGGTTAAACTTAATGGGGAGGAATGTAGGGGAGCCTACTTTTTAATTATTAAAAAATTTTTTTTTAGTATTTATTTAATATTAGTAAAAGTAAAATGCAAGAATATGGGAAATACTTAAGCAACAAGTAAAAAGATACTTGGTTCTTGAAAATAAGGAATCAAGACAATAACATATTTTTTTTTTTTTTTATTCTTTAGTATTGAGTTTTAAACATGTACTATAAGTCTTTTTCTAATTACAGACTTGACAAGAAGAATCACGCATAAATGTTATATGTTTAAATTGGTTAATAGCATAATCTCTATTTAGTTCCTATCTTTAAGTTTTGGAGGAAAATAAATAAAACCATTTAGGAACCTTGGACAACATAAAATGATATACTTATAAACCTTTGAAGAATTATAATTATCTAAGGACCAGTCTCAAGGAATTGTTCAATAGAAATTTTAAATAAGAATAACTACAAAATCCTTGTTAATAGGCAACTAGGGATTTATATTTATTTGAATAAAAGGGAGAATAAATGGTATTTGTGAATATACTATCATGAATTTTAGAATTTAATAAATAAAAACAACTTCATAATTATGCATAATTTAAATAAGGAAAATTTAAAAATGTTAAAATCAAAATTATTACAAGTTTGGAAGAGGGTTTTTTTTTTTTTTTTTTTTTTTTTTTTTTGTGTGTTTGTGTATAAATAAATTAATTATTCCTGCAAGGCATATGCATTGTATTGATTCAATGTATATGTTTTCTAGGGTGTTTTTTTTTCTTTTTTTCTTTTTTTTCTTTTTGTGATCTGGATTTTTTTGGGTTGAAGAAATCTATTTTCTTGATTGCACTTTACATTTTGTACTTGACATGCTTTTGGCCTTAATCCCCGAATGCTTGCATGACTATTGAAGAATTTATTTTATACAAGTTTATCAGCTATGGTGGAGAATTATCTCTAAAGTTATTCACACTACTCTAACAATCATTCCTTACTATCAGAAAATCGGATGAGAAAACAAATTGGTCATCTATTATATTGTGGAGTTATCGTCACAACTACTAAGAAGGACAAGGAAAAGAAGCTAAAGATTATAAACCTAGTAACCCATCTGGGTTCCAGGAGAAGACTCACTGAAAGAAAAAGGATTAATTGGACAAGATAAGCTTATTACACTTACTTAACTTATACACTTAACTTATAACTTATTACACTAGTACAACTTTTATTCACTTTCTTTCTTACCTACTAACCTTTCACCAAAACGTAATCTCTAACCCCCACTTCTTATATCTCTATCCACTCTTTTTTCCAGCATGCAGCAAGCAAGATTTCGTCATGTCAAATTATAAGAACTAGGATAAATTGACAGTGAATGGTGGTGAGAAATTGGAAATAAGAGGAAATATCCAGAAAAGTGGACTAGAATAAGAGTAGGAGTAAGATTGTTGTCAAGTGCGGAATAGAAAAAATAATTACTGAGAATACAATGTGTTCAGATTGACAATCTTATTAGGGGCGTGTTAGGTGTGAGAAGAATTGATAAAATGAGGAATGAATGTATTAGAGAGTTGTGTGGTGTGAAGAAAGGGGTAAATGAGAGAATAAATGAAAGTACGTTGAGATGGTTTGGTCATGTGGAAAGGATGGATGATAGTCGGTTGGTTAAGTGGATGTATAGTGGTGAGTGTGCTGGGAATCGATCGGCTGGGAGACCAAAGAAAAAGTGGATTGAGTCAGTCAAGGAATGCCAGGAGGAGAGAAATGTGAGTTTCGAAGAGGCGAGAAGAAAGGTGTATAATAGGAGTGAATGGCGGGGTTTTGAGAAGGGGTATCGTTATGGCCCACCTGGGCCAAGGGATGAACCCTACATTGACGAGATGCCATAGTGAGGGTCCGTCGCGGTCCCGTGAAGCTAGCTCTAGGTTGGATTTACCATAGAGTTCTCGCCAAAGGTATGAAGGCAATTTCGTCTTTCGACTTGCGTCATATTGTTCTACTACTATTCTGTTTCCCGTGCATGTTGCGCACTTTATCCCCAGTCTTGGAGAAAGAAGATGGGTGATGATGATAATGACAATAGTTGATCATTGATCCTGCCTTTTACTATTAAGACAAAACGAGGAATATGACAAGTCAGTAAGATAGATTGTATTTAAGTAATGCAAAAGAAACAATATAATTTTGTAAATTTCTACTTATTAAAAATTAGAAATAAAGAGTATATAATAACCCAGAGAATAGGGTTTAAATTGTAATTAAACTTAAAAATAAATTGGAAAATAAAAGCTAAAAATAAAAAAGTCAAGCAGCGGTAAGTTTTATGGTGGTAAAACTAATGTAAGGTTCAAGTACAATAAGGACAGAAGGCCAGCCCTTCAAAGGAGTCCAGAGAAAACAACCGGACAGTGGAAACGGCCAGATGACGAATTGTGGAGGAAGAGGATACACCATTTTCGGCGAGTTGACGTATCTAATCTTCGTAATAGTCTTAGAAAGAAGTGAAATGGAGCAGGAGGATAGAAGGACCTGTAGGATAGCCATAACACTTAAAAACACTTCCCTATACACTAATTCTAAATTACTTGTACCCCATATTCACCATTCACCCTCAAAACAACTTCTAAAAGGTTATCCCATATCTTATCTGAATCCTCCCACTTTATAATTGTAACTATTTTCTCTTATCTCCAAGAACTGAATATTCTTCACAACATTTAATTTTGTAATGTAATGTTAGGACTATTTATAATGTAAAGACATCTTTTTATTTTATTTTTGACAGAATATTCATTTCGTCATCCATTTTTTTTCTTTTGTGACATCTAAAATGTGTAAATGCAGGACCTACCCATAGAGTTAATTAAATATTCAACCCAATGTGGCAACTTTCTTGTGGGGCTGGTGGGGTCCAGTACATTAACTCAAAAAAAATATATTATAATAATATAATAATAATAATAATAATAATAATAATAATAATAATAATAATAATAATAATAATAATAATAATAATAATAATAATAATAATAATAATAATAAAGTGTGTGTTCAAGAATGAGCATAATGGTAGTCTGGAATCGGAGAGTTGGACAAAGAAAGGATGACAGGTATACATACAACTGGAGAGTTCAGAAGAGAAGTGTCCATTGTACTAGTCATTGAACCTGTAGTTCAAATTCTATAAATAGATTGCTGAGGAGTTGATGAGAGCAGGAAAGTTAACAAATCGGAGAGCTGTGTGAGAGGAACCATCCCAGATGTGTAAAACATACTCCATACAGGGGTGAACATCACCACCTATAAAGAACAAGCAACTGGGATGGTGTGGAATTTTGAAAGCACTTCAGAACACTCAACATCTTAGTAGTTTGCATAGAAAGAGAAATAATGTGATCCCTACCAAGTAAGATAACATGAAAAGAAACACCCAGCTTGAGCTTGAAACAAAGATATTCATACTTTGAACAGACAAATTTGACCATGTTGATTGTTGAATCAATGGAAATGACAATAAAAATGAATAAAAAAGTAGTAATAAACAAACAATCAACTTAGTTAAATAAATAGCTGAACAAATTAAAAAATATCACCCCCACCCCTCAAAAAAAAAAAAATTAAAAAATACCTTTCTGTTGCATTTTTACTAGGATTTCGAAGCAAAGATATAAATGTGGACCTATGACGCTGAAGTACAACATCCAAATCATTCGCAGCTTCCAATGTTTCTGGACTAGTCCCATAGGTTGCTCCAGTATTTACTGCTTTCGAGACAACCTGATTTAGGGAGACCATTGAACTCCAAAAGCCTTTATCTGTAAAAAATGTGAAAAATAATTAAGTTGAAGTCCTACACAGCCTGTTATAATTCTCCCTATATATAAACAAAAATATTGTCATAGGTATCTGATACTGATCTTATTTCATCTTATTAGACCATATAATAAAGTCTCTATAGACCTAAATTTTATTTTTTAAAAGTAATGAGAAATAATAGTAAAAAAAAAAAAAAAAAAAAAAAATTACCAAATCAGAGCTAATTTAAAGTCTGACATGCCCAAAACAAGGCCAAACTATACCAGAGGAATACATATAAGATTGAGCACAGCAATTAAGATTGGAGTCAAAGAATTAGATACAGAAAGGATGCGAATGGGTAGAAATGCGTGTCATACGAACACTTCTCAATGGAGGAGGTATGCAACTGGAGAGTTCAAAAGGGCAATGTTCATTGTAATAGCAAAAGAATAAAGAGTGATGCAACAATTTAATGGGTAGGGAGAAACTGGGGAGAGTTAGTAACAGCTAGAGTTGATATAAAAAGCCCTTGACTTCACCTTTTTAAGGAGAGCTGGGTGAGTGAACCACCCCAGATGTATGGGGCATACTCCACTCTATAAAAAGCAAGCAACTGGGCAGAAATGAAGAAATTCTGAAGGAATTTCCGAATACCCAACCTTTTAGAAGATTGTTTAGAAATAGATGTAATATGATCCTTCCTATTAAAATGACAAGAAAAAGCGACACCAACAATATTATGGACAGACAAAGTTTTGAGTTTTTTTTTTTTGAAGGTATTATAGTTGTGCGTAAGATTATGTCTTAATAGAAAGATGAAGGAACTAAGCTTTTAACTTTTAAGCCATTGAAAACAACCTTCTTCTCAATGTCCCAATTAGAAATTAAAAGAATGAGGTTCGTTGCTCCGGTGAAAGCTAATTACTGTTGGGAGGAACGTCTTTCAAAATGAAAGGTGTAATGAAGTGTAGATTCATCAACTTAGGGAGTAGATAGGTGAAGATACAAAACTCTCCACAATTATAATACAAAAACTGAAAATTTTACAAAGAACTATCAAAACTTCTTTAGACTGAAAAATAAATACATATAGTGCATGAAAAAAACAAAGCTTTTTTTAAAAATATGTAAATGGAAAATGAAATAAAACTTGCTTTGTGTCTGGGAAAGCCTACTCATTGGAGGGCCAGCCAGAAGGTCCCCCAACAAAGGTCGTGAAGGTATTGCTCCTGTGGTTCTCGAAACTTGCACTTCCAAGCTAGTACCCTGCCTTGGCAAATTATTCCATCTTTGCCTTTCAACTTTGACCTTCCCTTCCTGGTAGAAAAGTGACCTCATTCAGTTTGTGCCAAAAAATGGAACCCCCTCTCAACCCTCAAATTATTGTCATTTCTAAGGTTTTCAAACCTATCCTTAACAAGGAGATTTGAAAACAATCTAAATACTTCTAATCTTATATCTGATTGCCTCTATGGCTTTCATAAGAAACACTCTACTGGTGATCTTTCTCTTCTTTCCGATTCTTGGTCCTCATTTCTTCTCCCTTTTGGTGAATCTTTTGCTGTGGCGCTAGACATATTGGAAGCCTTCGATTAAGTCTAGCACAAAGCTTTAATTTTCACTTCCATTCTTCAGTATCTATCCTCGTCTAGTCTAACTAACCTTTGATCTTCTTCTAATTGGGGCATTGAGAACAAGGTAGTTTTCAATACCTCTAAAGCATTACAACTCAAAACTTCGTCTACCCTTAATATTCTTTACGGGTATTTTTCCCTGTGTCACCTTAATTGGAAGGATCACATTACTTTTCTTTCTAAACAAGCTTCTAAGAAAGGTTGAGAGTTTTTGAGGTTCCTTCAGCATTTCTTCATGACTACCCAGTTGCTTCCTCTTTATAGGGGTGTCATTTTCCCCTGTATGGAGTATGCTTCGTACATATGGGGTAGTTTCACTCACACAGCTCTCCTTGAAAAGGTGAGGTCAAGGGCTTTTCATCTTATCAACTCTCCTGCTCTAACTATACCCAGTTTCTCCCTACCCATCAAATTGTTGAATCACTCTTTATTCTATTGCTATTACAATGAACACTACCCTTCTAAACTCTCCAATCACATATACCTCCTTCATTGAGAAGGCTTGTGCGACACACCTTTCTATACAGTCTCATTCTCTTTCTATTCAACTCTGACTCCAGACTTAACTGTTATGCTCAGTCTTACATGTACTCTATTGGTAAAGACTAGAATACATTAATTTTATCTATTTTCACAACTACCTTTGACATGCACACTTTCAAATGCCTTGTAAAGGGGCATGTCAGTCTTTACAATAGCTCCGACTTGGTAACTTCCCTCAACTCTGCTGGAATTTGGTAGGCTCCGAGCCTTTGCCTACCAAATGAAAAAAAATAAAATTACTGTTACTTCTCATTACTTTTAAAAAATACAATTTAGGTTTATAGAGCACAATCATTTTAAAATTATTCTGCTCAGGCTTTCGACCCCTTTATTTTAACATATTTAGAAATCGATTTTAAATTAAAAAATATTTTTTGATTTGAGGCTCCATGGCCACAGCTCCACAGCATTGGTTAGTCATATAAACCTGTCATCTTTACTTAAATCAATAAGGCTCCAAAGCTAAAGAAAATCTAAATGAACTTAAGATGTTTAACAAGTAGAAAAATACTTACCAGAAGCCATTTTTAAGATCTGAATTGTTCATATAAATCTGTTTTGTTTTATTTTATCATCAAACTTTAGTACATATATACTGTAAATATTTGTTTCTTGAAACTAATTTAATATCCTTTAAAAACAACTATATATATATATATATATATATATATATATATATATATATATATATATATATATATATATACTACATATATATATATATATATATATATATATATATATATATATATATATATATATATATATATATATATATATATATATATATATATTAGTGATGCAGGTAACATCCGCATATTATTAAAGATCCACATCCGCATCGCGCTTTGCCCTGCGGATGTTGCGCGGATATTTATTGCTGAGATTTGATAATGAATTTTATAATAAAAATACTTAAGATGAACCTCAATGTAAATTTAAATGAGAGACATGGGACTCGACTCAACTGTGTAATAATGACCCATGATCTCACATCATGAAGTTCATAACAATTTGAGTCAACAGAGTCACATGAGATTAGGGATGCCAAAAAAATCAGCGCCTCTACAGTTTCTGTCTCTGATGTGATACCATTAATCTCAACACTAAGGAAGAATTTTGAACCATCTTCAAATGAAAATGATGACTGTTTAAAAAGAATGAAAGATGTAATAAAACTAGAGCTAGAAATACGCTTTAGTTCTGTGGAAATTAATGACCTTCATAGTTCATACTATTGAAACTTACTTAGATCCCCATTATAAAGGCAAGTTTTTTTGTAACACTATTAGAACAAGTTAAATCGTCACTTTGTGTTGCCGTTGAAAAACTTCAATCTGAGTAGTCTATTAATTCACCACCCATTAAAAGGAAATAAACAAAATCTACAGAAGAAACACCTTTTACAAGTAAATCAATAACAGATTCACTGGAAAAATTTCTACAGTCCAGTAGTGATGAAGAAACACACTCATTACCAAAAGTTGTAGTGCAAATGATTGAAAACTATCACCAAGAAAAACAACTAGATACCATCAGTTGGTGGAAAGTTAAGCAAAATGTTTATCCACGCTTAAGTAAACTTAACATTGTGGATGGATTTTAATTATTTTTTCAGTGTATGCACTCGAGTATATTAGCTTTAAACTGGCAAAGTAAATTTTTGTTGCAAACAGTACTAGTGGCTAAATCACGGGGCCTAACTTGGTCTGATTCACCCCGCCGTAAAAATTGATGATGGGGTGAATCGGACCACCATTGTTTTTCGTATTTTATGTATTATTATTGACATTTTTATTACATATAAATAATTTTAATATAATAAATAGTTACTTATATTAAGTAAAAATTAAAATAAAAAATGAAATTTATATAAAAAATACGAATTCCAAAAAGTGTCAAAATTTGTGACCGGAGAGGGGTGAATCGGACCACCACATTTTTATTCCTATTTTATGTAACATTATTGACATTTTTATTGCTTATTACTAATTTTAATATGATAAACAATTATTATATTAAGTAAAAATTAAAATATAAAATTGAATTTATACGTGAAAGAGGAATTTAAACAGATGATCCGATTCACCCCTCCGAGGTAAGGCTGAATGAGCTTTATTTAAACTTTAATAAAACTATTATTATTAGAATTACATTATTATTTTTTTGTGTGCTTATTACCTACTATATGGCCTTGAATTTCAGAAAAAAAAAAAACCAAAAAAGTGCATTAGGAGAAAGTAGGGAGTTATACCTAAAGTGGTCCAAGACACCCCGCCTGATAATATATATATATATATATATATATATATATATATATATATATATATATATATATATATATATATATATATATATATATATATATATATATATATATATATATCATTATTTTTGACTAAGCCAAATTGGTGGATTTTTAGTTGTTAATTTGACAAGCCCTAGATGTTTTGTGGATCTGCAATGAGCATGTTTGGGTTAGTGTGGTTGACTGGGACAGTCTCGACAGGCCCATGTGGCTTCTCTTACCGTCTCTATTTCCTAATGTTTTATCATAACTCTAAAATTAAAAAGCCCCAGTTGGGGGCTTTTAAGTCTAGGTTATGATAAAGTGTGGTTAGGTAGACACTGATTATATATATATATATATAGTTATATATATATATATATATATATATATATATAGTTATTATATATATATATATATAGGAGTATATATATATATATATATATATATATATATATATATATATATATATATATATATATATATATATATATATATATATATAGGTAAAGGTTACTTTTACGCGACATCTCTTTAGAAAAAATTGCTGGTTGACAGTTTGCTACTTATTTGTTTGTTTTGGGCTAAATAATAGGCGTTGGGCGACTTTTTTACTATAATGTCAAAAATTTAAAATCTTTTGTTATTTTTAATATATATATATATATATATATATATGAAAGGGCGCACGAAAAGAAAGCGTTTCAATGATAAATGCGAAACGGTTAAACACCCGTAGTCTGAACTGAACGCTACACCG
>JABUQX010080450.1:0-2500 GCA_015478945.1 Trachelipus rathkii
TTTAAAAAGAGTTTTGTGGAAGACAGGTATTTTTTCTGTGTAACGGTAATACTGCAAGTGAACTTTTATTTTTGTGACTTTTGATAAAATATTTTCATAATATATTGTTTAAGATATAAAATACAATTATTATTTAGGCGGAAAAACAATCCAGAATTATATAATATATGCCCGAATACGTGCTTAATTCTCATTGGTCGAGGCACCATTGACTTGAGTGACGTCATTATCTATTATATCTAGCCTCGCACTTTTATTAAAAAGTCAGAACCTCTTATTCATTATTCTTGGGTTTGATAGTCTACATTAAAATGATTAAAAAGAATAAATATAGCAATTCTTTTGTATTTTATAGGATTGTTAAGAATTTTTAAATAATTTAGAATAAGATTTTAATGGTAAATAAAGTTTTATAAACCGTGTAAAGGATTTAAGTAGAGAAGTATGGAATATATGATATAATTGAGTAGAGTGTAGGTTTTAGACTTTTATTTATACTTTTTAACTATGGTATCATCTATTTAACCTTTTCTTGTTATTGTTGTTATTGTTTGGAGGGAGCTTTCTGGTGAGCGGGGTGGTGGCCTCAGGTGTTGGGAAGTAGCCTAGGGTGGGGGAGTCCATAAGCGTGTAGCAGCTGTGTTGGAGTATATAGCAGAAGGAGAGAAGATGGGTGAGGAGAGAGGTAATTAGGGTGGAGGTGTATGAAAACGATAGAGAAGGAAGGTAAACGGGATTTGAGAGGGAGAGGTTGGGGTAGTACGATGTTTGAAGAAAAGGTTGATGTGCTAGGGTTAACTGAACTAAGATTGAAGGGGAAGAGGGAGATAGACATTTGGAAAATAAGGGTATGTCATATCAGGGGTGACGAGAGAGTGGGGACGAGGGAAGAAGGGTGGGAACTTTATAGGGAATAGAGGTGATGGGATAAGGTAAGGGTGTGTAGCCAGGTGAGTTCGAGGATAATGTGAGTAAAAGTGAAATTCGGGGGGAAATGTGGGTTTTTTTAGACGTTCTTACATTGACATTTGGAGGACGGAACCTTTCTTCCAAATATTGTCTTCAGCATTCGCTAAAGAATTTTGGCATTTTCCAGGTGAATTATCAAGGATTTGTCTATTGCCTTCCAGTTGATGCAGGAGTGGAAGGGAGGGTGTGGGAAGAATAATAGGACCATGGGGTGTGGGAGAGGAATGTTAATGGAGAAAGTCTGTTAGAGTTGTGTGTTGAAAGAAGAATGATATTGTGGGGAATACTTGGTTAAAAAAAGTGAAAATCATTAAGTATACACACAATGGACGAGTGAGATAACGGAGGGAGAGGGGCGGTATAGGAATTAGTGTGGTGTAAATGGGAAGGATAGAGGCAGATTATTAGATTAATGTATTTAGAAGGGCGGGGAGGGGGAAATTGGGATCACTATTTGGTGGATACTGCCATAGGATAGGGTAAGGGAGGACGAGGTGACGGTTGGGAAAGGGGGAAAAGAGGAGAGTAGAAGTGATAAGGTGGAAAAATTGGAGGAGAAGTGTGTTAGAGGGAGTTTAGGAGAGGTATGGAGGATAGGTGGCAGAGACGTGAGGGGTACGGAATTGCAGGGTGGGAGGGGGAGCTGCGTGAGATCTCTAAACGCAAGAGAGTATGTGAAAGAGAGCTAGAAGGGTAATAGTGGCAAAGATAAAAAGAGAGTGGGTGCAAGCAGAAGCAAAGGGGAGTGGATGGTGGAGTGAGGAGGTGAGGAGGTGGTGGAAAGGAAAGCGAGGCTTATTGAAATGGTTGGGAAGTAGAAGAGAGGAAAGCTGGGAGGAATATCGAAGGGTTAGAGGGGGAAGCAAAGAGGGCGGTGGAGAGGGAGAAGAGAAGAGCAAATACGATGATGGTGTACAGTGACGGACAATATTGCAAGGATGAACTCAGTAGCCTGGAAAAGAAGTAAAATAAAAGGGAGAAGAAGGAGGGGTTGGGGGAGAGGATTAAGAGAGGAGATGGGTAGATAGATAGATAGATGGAGAGATAGGGTGAGAGGAGAATGGGGGAAGTATATTTAGTGGGATTATTGAATGAAGTGGGTGAGGGAGGGGAGGAAGATTTGCAAGAGGCGAGGATGGGGAGGAGGTGAAGTGGAGAGAGGGAGGGGGGAGGATGAATACAAATGAGCGATATATATCAGGACGACCGGGCCTTGAATACAGGAAGAAAAAGGGAGATAAAAGACAGGTCTGGATGGGTGAGAATGGAAATGTATGCCAGAAGGGAGGTTAAGGGGTGGGTGGAATGGCTGTATAGGTTATATAATGATATGTTGGAGGAGTGGTGGGGTACCACAGGATTGGGAGGATGGGTATTTGTATATTGGTCTACCCATAGATATAAGGGGAAAGGGGATAGGATGGAAATGTGGGAATTATAGAGGTATAAAGCCTCACCATGTATATATAAGTGTGGATCTAGGCGCAATAGTGTATGGGAGAATCTGATTGAGAGGTGATAGCAGGTTTCA
>JABUQX010080450.1:7500-12500 GCA_015478945.1 Trachelipus rathkii
ATTCTTTATTTTACAGTAAAATAAGTCCTCCATCTCCGACTCCACCCAAAGACTTTCGGCTTCACGTATCTGGCTTCGAAGCCCTGCTTGTTTATGATATGCAGATATTTAAAGATTTTGTAGTGTTTATGTGACTTTATATTTTATTTTTTTCGATCTCATGAAAATATTAAATTTTTTGCTCATTTATTGATGTTTATTAAGTATTCAAATTTTTCGACCCTTAATTAAAGGTATCTAAAAAAAAAAAAAAAAAAAAGTATTAAAACATTTAAACTCCTTAAGTCAGCTTCTTTGTTGAAATATTTGATTACTTATTGTAGTTCAACATAGGAAATCAATTTCATAAGCAATTCATAAGTAGCTGCATTGAAGTAAATCGCAAAAGAAACATTGTTCATGATCAACCAATAATAATTTGATGTTTCTGTTATACAAGGGTGGGATTTGAAAAATATAAGTAACCTCTATAAACTTTAAAGTAGAAAGATAATTAAGTAAATGTATAACTCTGGAATTGTCCTACAAAGGTTTCTAAAGGTATGATTATCATGACTGTCATTAGAACCATGGTAATGTATTCATTTTTCTGCAGTAATTGTGTAAAACGACGAGAATAGACGTGTTAGAAATGTTAAACTAGTTGGAACACATGTTAAATATATGACATCAATTTATCGTTTTTTATTCTGACGAAAGTTTTGTATCAGTTATAATGCAGAAGAATATCAAAACGGTCTCATATAAAAGTCATATAGAAGAATGCATATATAAAAGTCCCATATATAATACAGAAAAATATGAAAGGAAGACCTTTTTGCTTCGAAATTACAATTATAATGTGGGACGTTTCTGTTATGAAAAGTCTGAAGGTATGTATAATAATGATAATTTATCTTATTATTGGCAGTTAGATGAAAGGGAAGACTAGTAATTTTTTTAAGCATGTTCTTTCTCAAGAATTCTATTAAATTATTACCTACCTAAGCTACTACTTTATTATCTCAAACAATACCTTCATGAAGACCAATAGTTATTCCATAACTAAACCTCTCGTAAAGGTAGAACCTTCAATCAGATAAAGGAAGGAGAGATCTTTAGTTGGTCGCCATTTTGCTCTTTTCGTTCCATCATATATATTTTAATGTGTTTACTACTACTACTACTACTACTACTACTAACAATACTAATAACTAATAATATAATAATAATAATAATAATAATAATAATAATAATAATAATAATAATAATAATAATAATATAATAATAATAATAATAATTCAGAATTAAAGTAGAATTCCTGGAAATTCCTTCGATTGAAATTATTTCTTGGCAAAACGATTCCAACAATAGATTTGAAAATCTGTGATAATCTTTGCCTAGAAATTCTTTCAGCATGAACCCTTTGAGTAATTTTAATATTCTTATTAAGAATGTTTTCGAACTCTTATAATCATATTAATTAATTTAATATTGCTTTAAAATCTCGTCTAATTAAAATTGTTTGGTAATTTTAATATGTATTAAATTATACTAATAAACTTTATTGAAGTTATACTTTGACCAGTTAATTAAAGCGGATTTTGAGTAATACTCTGAATTTTTCGTAGGGCTATGCCTGATTTTCATACAGTTAGGGTTTTGCATTTGCACCATAAACCAATGGGTATACGTCGGTATACAACTTAGGGTGAAAGAAATCGCTAGTCGGCCGCTTGAATGATCACATAAATTGTCGCATTTTGAAATTCATAAAAATTTGCGACGGAGTGTTTCTACATCAGTCCCGCACCTGAAACACGCTCAATAATATTAAAATTAGTTTCATTTGCATAAACATTGCTCATTCATCTCAAACTCTTGCACTTTTAGATAGGTCAGGACCTTTCCCCATGAAGTCCGCTTTGAATATTTTCCACCTGGTTAACAAAATATCTTGCATTCTTTCAGTTGACTAAAAGGTCTTGCAGACTATTATTTGTTAAGGATGGTGATAATATGCTTCTTCCAAATGCCCCTCCTCTTAATATATTGTGCGTAAGTGGTCACTATTGGATAAAAATGGTGAAAGTTCTAAATATTAAATATTTCTTTATAAAACGAGAGAAGCGATACTCGTTTTAAAAGATTTCGAATTTAAAATTAGTTTTAAATATTGGTGTATATTAAATGAATAAAATTAGTTTTGCATATTAACATATATTACCTTATATAATAAACAAAAAATTAATATATTTTTTCTTAGATGATATATAATTAAATAAATAAATAAATAAATAAATATAAATAAGATAAATTGATTATATTTCACTCCAAAGTCTTCTGGGGTGAAAAATTTATAATTTTCTTATTACTTTAATCAAAAAACAGTTTTCGTGTTTTATAAATTTGAAACAATATCTATTAACAGTAAATCACTTTGAAAAGAGGGTGATCATCATGGACATTTATTTCAATCGTTATACTCTTATGTTGTGAGTTGATACTCAAAATTTTTAGGTAATTGCTAAATTGCGAGTATATTTTACTCCTTATTATGATAATCATCTCCATATTCCATGATTTCATCTTAAAATTTTTACGCTACAGAAATATTATACTATCATTATATGATATATTATATTTTATATATATATACTATATATATTATATATATAATATATTTATATATATATACTATATATATATATATATATTATAATATATTTATATATATATATATATATATATATATCAGGGTGACTCGTGTAATAGGAGCGATGAGCGACCGCATCATCCTTCATTAATTACCTAAAATTCTGATTATAACATAAATTAAACACCCATGTTTTCAATAAGATAATAATTGAATGCAAAATTTTAAAAAAACTGTTTTGTTTTAATAAGGCAGAAACGTACGATGGTTTCATCTAATAATAAGAAATCGAATAAACATACTCGTATCAGTTGTATATAGTTATTTTGAATTTCTATTTATAAAAGAAGCGTGAGAGTGAGCGAAATCGTTTTCGCTCCAATCTTACTCCTATAGTCATGTAAAAATCATACGTCTGGCAGTGATACAATAAAATATACTAGTTTGGAGCGATTAGCGTGTTCGCCTTGTAAATTGTCGTACAGTTATATTAATTTCATTAATAAATTATATTATTATTATACTCATTATTATTATTATTATTATTATATATTTATTATTATTGATTTATTATATTATTATTATATTATTATCAGATTATAATTATAATTATAATATTATTATTATGATTATATTATGATTATGATAATGATAATGATTATGATTATCGATTTATTATTATTATTATTATTTAATTATATAATTTTTATTATTATTATTATTATTATTTTTATTATTAATTATTATTCATTATATTATTATTATTATTAATTATAATTCATTATTTATTATTATTATTATTATTATTATTTTATATATAATATATATATATATATATATATATATATATAACGTATATTATTATATATTATATATATTATATATATATATATATATATATATATATATATATATATATATAATATATTATAATATAGTATATATATATATATTATATATATATATATATAATATATTATATATTATATATATACATATCTATATATTATATATAGTATATAATATATATATATATATATATATATATATATTATATATATATATATATATATATAATATATATAATATATATATATTAATAAATTTATATATTATAATAATATATATTATATATATATATATACTATATATATATAATATAAGGCGGGTGCCGATGGCATTCCTCCTACCGATTTGAGGGGTGTGCTTCCAGAGCTGCCCCTCCCTCGTATCAACATATTCTCTATGTCTCAATACTAAAACTTTCCCTCAGTGTTGGAGCACGCACAATGTCCAATCCTATTCCGAAAAAAGGAGCCGCTTCTGATCCTTTCTAACTATGCCTACTAGCTCTCACACTGTATTCTATCTCTAAGATCTTGAAACCCTTACTACTCTCACTTCTTAGACATGCTGGAATCCATTCCTGTCTTTCCGATTCGCCAGGTACGGCTTTTCGGCTGTTCGAGTCTTACTGTGATATACTTTCCTATTTAACCGATTTTTGGTTTTCCGCCCTTAGGAGCTACGGGGAGACTTGCGTGGAGGCGCTTGACATATCTCCAAAGCATTTGACCCGTAATGGCACGCGTCACTGCTCTCCAAGCTCAACTCCTTTGGGTTTCCTTCCTTCTTTTGCTTACTTATGTCTAGTTTTCTTTCAAATCGGTTCAAATCGCTGTTGTTGATGGGCGACTTCTTCTCCTTTTTCTGTCAATAGTGGTGTTTCCCTCAGGGTTCTGTCTATCTCCTACTTTATTCCTACTATTTCTTAAATGATCTTCTCAACCTGCAACAATCTACTCTATTCCTCATTGCATTGAATCGACTTCATTCTTCAACTCATTTAAATTCTGCTCCCTCTTTTACATTTCTAGAATTGCCTCTCGTCTAATCTTTCCGATTCTATTCTCGATGATCTGGATAGAATTTCCGGGTGGGGTGGTCTGAACCTTGTGAATTCAATTCTTTAAAAACTCAACTTCTTCAAATCTTCCTCTCTAAGACACCTTCTAACTTTCGCGCTATCTCTTTCGACGGTCTCTCGTCTTCCTGTTGACAATATAATCATTCTTGGCCTTAACATGAAACAAAAATGTCTTGGAAACCTCACAACACAACGGTTGCTAAGGCGGCCTCAAAGAAACGGGGAGTTCTGTTTAGACTGCGAGACTTTTTCTCCTCCCCAGTTACTAAACAGTTAATTACCAAGAGCCTCAGTCCGCCCTTGTATTGGGTACTTCTTAAATCATATCTGGGGGGGCTCAGGTTTCACCCAGCTTTTGATAGGTTCGAGTCAAAGGCAAAAAGAACTTATAAACTGTCCGTTTCTTTCTAGTTCACTTGACCCTCTATCTTATAAACT
>JABUQX010080450.1:17500-29745 GCA_015478945.1 Trachelipus rathkii
AAGGCACCACAACGAACGAGTCGGATTTCGATGCTCACGCAAATTCATGTGAGAGCATGGCACCCCTTGTATTACGAGGTCGACGCAATGGAGGTGGAATGCGAGGACCAACTCCCCTGAGCATCTACCGTTGTAGTACCTATAGAAAAGAGATAGTGCCCCAACGTCACGTCGCAGAGATATAAGGGTCAAGAGAAGTTGAAAGTAGGGGACAGTTTAATAGTCTCTTAGCTTTAGATCCAACAGAAGGGTGGAGCCGGAGCCCCCCCAGATGTGAGAACAGTACTTCCATGCAAGGGCGAATAAGCCTTATATAACTGGAGTAGCTGTGCAGAAGAAAAGAATTCCCGCAACCTGACTAGATCCAGCTGCTTTGAGGTTGAGGCCACCTTAGCAACCTTTGTGATATGAGGTTTCCAAGACATTTTTGTTTATGTTCAGAATCCAAGAATGTTTATGTTTGTTCAACAGTGGAGACGTTAGAAATGGTCGAAAAAATAGGCAATGTTAGGCAGGAGTTTTCGAGAGGGAGATGTAAAGGAGTTGAGTTCTTCAAAGAGTTGAATTTCACCAAGGTTGTGTGCCCCAAACCGGGATAATCATCCAGGTCGCGCAAGAATAGTAACGAAAGCTGAAGACGAGAGGGCAACTCTAGATGCACAAGAGGGAGCAGATTTGAAACGAGTGGAAGACATGGAGGTTGACGTTCGGTCGGCATAAGAGTGAACAAAGTTAGAAGTGCAGCTGAGGAGATCGTTGATGAAGAATAGGAATAGAGAAAAAGATAAATCAGAACCTTCAGGATGACACCACAATTGAAGGAGAGTAGGAAGAAGTCGTTCCATCAACGAGTGCTGATATGGAGCGACCAGAAAGAAAACTTGACAAGAGTAAGCAAAGAGAAGGAGGAAACCCAAAGGAAGGGAGCCTTAGAGAGCAGCGATGCATGCAATATACTCTATCAAAAGACTTGGATATGTTAAGTTTCACCACAAAACTCCTCATAGTTTCTAAGGGCAGAAGAAAACCATAAATCGTTAGATAGGATATGTATGTCACCAGTTGACCTCGAGCGTCGAAAGCCATACTGATGATCCTGAAGAAGGAAGTAGACTCAGAGATTCCAGGAACATGAGAGTAGACAGAGTTTCAATAATTTTAGATAGAATACAAGGAGAGTATAGGACGGGTAGTAGAAGGATCGAGGCGGCTACCACGTTTTTTCGGATTGGCTGGAATATGCGCGCTTCCAGCCTCGAGGAAATTGTACTATGGTTAAGGCATAGAGAGTAGAGTTGAACGAGACAGGGGCAGCTCAGAGCAACTCCTCAAAACGGGGGGAATGGCCATCCGGGCCACTACCTTCGACGTTATTAGATCTCAGAATCCCATGCACCGAATCATATGTAATCTAGAGAACATTCATGTGACACCTGGGGGGAGGAGGCGTTGGAAGAGGAATGACAGAATCGTCCAGGGTAGAATTATATGAAAAAAGGCGAAGAAATTAGCCTTTTCAGTAGGAGAATTAGCTACAGAACCGGTCAGAGCGAATAAGTGGAGGAAAGGCAGATTTAAAAGCTTATTAGAGATGTTTTTTTGCAAAGGCCAAGAAAATTTTTATCAGTAGGAAGAGCCAAGTAGGTTTGTCGACTTTCTTTTGGGAAAGCGCGCTTAGCCTGTCGAATATAGCCCTGCAACGATTCCGAGCAGAATGGAATTTAGTAAGAGTGATAGTAGAACGAGAGTTTTTCCATGCCCGATAGGCATGTCTCTCTCCTGAATGGTGCGAGAACAAGCTCCATCGAACATGGATTTTTGTGGAGAAAAAGATTTAGTTGAAAGATGGTAATGAGACCGCTCATACCCTCGACGATAACGGCCCCACCTTTTCAGCGGTGACCGAAGCGTCCTCAGAGTCAAAGCAAGATTCACTCCAAGTATAGTTTTGCAAAGAAACGACGCAACGCCCCCCAATTAGCCCGATTAAAAAGTGCCAGAAAGTACGTTTGGAGGGCAGTGTTTATAGTATTCTAGATGAGTGCAGGTGAGTGCCAGCGTGAGTGCCAAGTTGAGTGCCACATGAGTGCCATGAGTATGCCAACGTGAGTGCCAAGTGAGTGCCGCATAGTGCCAAGTGAGTGCCACATAATGCCAACTGAGTGCCACTTTTTTCAAGCTTTTTCTAGCCTCCCCTGAGCCTAGAATAGCCCTAATATGGGTGTTTACCCCTAGGTTATAAGGTATGAGGAATCGAATGGTGTATATTACAAGTTGCTAGAATGCTTCCTCTGAGTTTAGTATTTTCTAGAACACTTATAGCACGAAGCAAAAAATAATATCTTAACGAGCTACACATTTGAGGACAGGGCCCGCAACGTTTCAGATCCGCGTCCGCAAGGTCAGCCCCTCCGCGAAACCGCGCCGCGTGCACCGTTTCGCGAGGTCGCGTTTGCCCCTCGCCGCGTTGCGGCACCCGCAGGCGCCACATATTTCGCGTAACCGCCGCCGCGTGCGTCCGCAGGCAAATATTTACGCGCGAACGAAAAATATGATATCAATGTAAACTATTCAAAGAATTTTTTCTTTCCAAATATACTATGAGTCAATTCATTTTTTACTACAATTGTACGAAATTATAAAACATATACTTTACATACTTAAAGCAGAAATCAGTAAATCAAATAGAGGTGTTTATTACCTAACACCTAGGGATTAGTATGCTTTTTGTTTTACTGCTTATCTGGCTTTAAACTCTCTGCGTTACAGCTTTAACTCTCTGCTTTACTGCTTAACTTTCCTGCTTTACTGCTTTAACTCATATCACATTACATACCTTAAAGCAGTAAATCAGTAAATTCAATAGAGGTGTTACCTAACACCTAAGGGATTAGTATGCTTTTGTTTTACTCTTACTGCTTTAACTCATGTTTTACTGGTTTAACTCATTGTTTTACTGTTTTAACTCACATGTTTTCACTGCTTTAAAACTCATAATTTATCCACATTTACATACCTTAACGCGTAAATCAGTAAATCAATAGAGGGTGCAACTAGGGGGGATTAGTATGCTTTTGTTTTACTGCTTTAACTGCTTTAACTTTCTGCTTACTCGCTATAGACTTTCTGCTTTACTCTGCTTTTAACTCTTCTGCTTACTGCTCTTAACTTCTGCTTTACTGCTTTAAACTTTCTGACTTTAACTGCTTTAACTTTCTGCTTTACTGCTTTAACTCACTGCTTACTGTTTTATACTCATATATTATACATTATGTTTTTCTTTTTATATTTTTTATTTTGTTTTATTTACTTTTTTATTTATATTTTTCTATTTTTAATTTTGTTTTAATACTTTTTTATTTTTAATTTGTAATGTAAGAGATTAAAAACACACAGAGTTTCTGTTTTATAAACTTTTAATTTTAATAAAATTGTACGAATTTATAAAAAAACCTTTGTTATATATACGTAGTCTTTAAGGAGTAAATCGCGTTTGTTTTCATTTTAAAGCATTATTACATAATCAGAAACTATAAAATCATTGACATACAAATTTTTAGCATAAATATATTTACAAGTTTATTAAAACATGCATTATTTAAAAAAACATATAATGAAATAAATACATTATAACCCCACATAAATTGGAATATAAGGGTTGAACAGGGTAAGACATAGTTTTTATACAGCTTACATTATTATATTTTAAAAATAAGGTAATATAATGATTATTCAATATAAATTTTAAGTTCAAAGAATCAATTATGTGAACAGTATCGTTTTTTGCTCTATAACGGAATCCAATGCTGTTGAGTGATGTGACGCACGGCAATGTATTGAATATGAAGCAGGTATTCCTTCTCCAACTCTTACAGAGTTTATTTCGTTAATAGCAAACACTCCTAAAAAGCGAGGTTCATTTTTAAACACCGATTTTATTTCCTCTTCATTCATCTTTAATAATTCAAAAGTACGTTGCGTACTCTGTCAATTTCAATGAGTTGAGGATGCTCAAGATAGACCACTACAGTGATGGGTGATTGTAGACTCGATCCAAAAGAGAGACTTAGTCCTAGGGTGCCCTTCTCAAAATGTTTAAATGATAGGCGTTACAAGCTGAAAGGTCTGCAGTAAGATCATAGGCGTAATACAATACTATTTGCTTTGCGTATTCTCAAGATTTAAACCCTGTCCGCTATCATGTACTGATACATTATTGGCTATTAAGTCGTAAAAAGGCCGAGTACAGAGAGATAGGTCTCTGTTGAATAACATTTCATAATCACGTCCGTGAGGCAGTCCATTCACATGTAAACTGATACCCCTAAGTCCGAAAGGTGTGAATTTATAGGGGGACTTTTTATAATCCCGGAGTAGGATTCATGTTCCACAATCCCTATTATTACTTTCTGGGGTAAATTTCCGTTCACAATGTTAGGGATATTGATACTCGATAATCCTTGAGTGAAATTAAATATCTTGGTTTCAACTCTCTTAATAGGATACTTTGCTGTAGTATTCAAAAGCGACTTTTCAATTTTCAAATGACGCTGTGGTGATAATTTCACTTTTCTGACATAGAGATAAGCCTACCAGCAAGTTTGAAAACAGGTTTCTGCGACATATACAGCTGTAGCAGTAGGCTTACTTTTTATTTTAAGAGAAAATTTAGGATTTGATCGGGATAAAATGAATTCTAGTATCTACAGATGGTAGAATGAGTCTTTCTTGGAGAGAAGATATCGCCATTTAAGTCGACGCGTAAAATTCATCCAAGTATTATTTATGATTTAGCTGCTTTTCTATATGTGCAGCTTCATACTTTGAAACTGAAAAAACATCATGATTTGAGATTGAGATTGTTTTAGTCATCGTTCTGAATAATTTAATAAAATGTGTCTATATAGCTTTATAAGGATACATTAGCCGCTGATGCAGCCTAAGTTGAAAGTTCCGTTAAGATAGACTTCAACCTGGGTGAAACATGTATAACAGGAAATTTGATTCTGTAATATACTATGATGGTCATCACCGTAGGAAGATCTGTAGCCGATCAGGTTTTGTCAATTTCGTTTTTACATATAAAAGCACATTAGAGGGATCTAATAGGTAACTGATTCAGAAGTGCCTGGAATATTGAACTCTAGAGGAACATCTGTATTGGTAATTGAATGCAGAGGATTAATATACTGATAAAGTTGGACTCGCTAACGCTAATCTGTGTAGGGTTCATGGAGAAGAGATCCAATTTCACTCTTACAACAATCAGGACTAGAAGGATGAAGGAAATGATCTTGCATGTGCGAGCTCTGGCCGTATTAAAGAACATTTCATGAAACCTTAACTTATAATACCACATCGTATAAAAAGTTATCAGTTAGTATTAGAATAGCAAATACACATCAATCACATTTTTTCTTTTATAGAGTTTTTCCGCTTAGTCTTTTTCTTTATGACAATCTTCTTGATCCCTCGACCTTGTCCTGACATTTTACCTTTTTTAAATGTTAGTTTATATAATATCTCATCTGAAACATCGGCCAATACGTCTTTTTAATGCTGTAACGAGGATTATTTCCTGCAGCAATATCTTGAATAGTATGCCAAACCTTTTCTTATAGCTTTTTTACCTATATATTCCCCGCCTTTCCTGAAGTAGAGGCCTTGCACTTCTCCATAGCTTGGCAAAAAATCCACCAAGGCCATAACCCCTCTGCATTTTTGTTCCCTTGAATACCCTTTCTTCGTCCATTATTACAGGAGTATCTTTCTTATACTATCTTTTACACTGTGAGAGTAAATAGTACAGGAGAAAAAATATTAGCTGTACTACACTCTTATATATATACTATATATATATACTATAAGTAGTATATATATAAATATATTATATATATATATATAATATATTATTTTATATTATATATATATATATATATATTAATAATATATATATTATTATATATATATATATAATCCATATCTGTAATTAACTCGCCATCTGCTTTCTTTCTAAATTGACTTTGCATACAAGCGCCCGTAGTTAAGGGGAAGGGATTTCCTTCTACATCTTTTATATGCACGCGTACAGAGTCAAAATTTGATCTATTCAGAGGTAAATAATGAACAGGGAATGTTATAACTTTACTCTCTTTGGGAAAATATACTACTCCTAATAAAGGAGCTTTAGTATTACCTACATATTGATGATCAATTCTATTTTGTATATACATAACATACCTGGGTGGTTGACATCTCGGAATGGGGGTAGCATGTATACATGCAGTACTCGGTCTGCGTAGTCTTTTTTGTTCATGCCAAGTCCATGGGTTTATTCTCCACAGCTAGTAATAACTCTCTTCAACCATAGTAGGGATATCAATGAAAGTATATCCAGCTCATTCATCAGTTTACGAATATGTTACGCTGTCCAGTGGTGAACGTCTGAGAAAAAACATATCACTGTCTCGCAGGTTTACACTTACTGTTTGATCTTAAGATATTATTACTTTATGCTTCATAGGTAGCATTTAGTTTGTATACGCAGATCCTTACACAATAATACTATATCAAGAGAACGTTTAAAATGACTGTAAAATAGCAGGCCCGACTAATAATTGCCCTTCGCAAAGGTAAATTCTTCACAAAGAAGTATTTTTTGTGCGCATCTGGACCTAGTAGATCACGAGTATCTTTCACTTGTAATATAGTTTCAACACATTCTACACTTCTGTACACCAACATCCAGAATAGATTGTGAGGTAAATTTTCTATGTCCATATTTAATATCATTTCACATAATCCTACTTCGTATGTCTCTCTTTCAAGTTGTATAGGTTTCGTTAACACAGTTGTAAAATCCGAGAGTTTATTATCAGGATGTAAATCAAGGATGCTGAAGACGGGCAGAGTTATACTAAGTGATTACACAAGAAACATTGTAATTAATCTCATTAGCTAATTCTTAACTTCACTGGCTTTTATATAAGTATTAACTTAGCAGGGTATCCCTCCATTTCACCAGATACTGTTTATTTTTCCGTTTTCCTCTCGTAGCTATATATTTTTTTCAATTCTTATATTCATGAGTTAACAGGTTGAACCTACTTATTTGTATTTCCCTGTTTAATCGAGCCGCTTTTTGAAACCTTGAAACCTCATTTAAATCTTTCAGAACATACACAAATTTTCACTACGGCCGAAGTGCTCGACTTGAATGTGGAATTTAAAAGCTTCAGTAGTCCAACCGGATTCATATCTTTTCTAAACCTTTCTTCGGTTCGAGATACTCTTACATTGTCATTCACCTTTATTCCTGAATTATCTTTTATTTTGTTTTCTTTTTCATGTAGATGGGTTCTACGGCCTCTAGTTTTTGACATTTCTAAAGGTGTTGACTTTATAGTTCTATGGTAAGACCTGTTTGAGAATCGGCCAGATCGTCAGTATATCAAATATAATTTAAAAGTATTCAATTTTAGTAAAATCCTATGCATAGCGCTCTTTTATAGTAACGCTGTACTCTTTCAACTATAGCCCGCTTTGTTTACGGAAATGTATTGGTTAATAGCTATACACTACTCCCAGAGCACTCCTGAAATGCTCGCGCCCTTGAACTTCCCAATTCCTGAATCTGTCCAAAATGATTTAGGTGTTCTCCCCTCGTCCTCTATAATTTCAAGTACAGCATCGGCAACTGTAGCTGATCTTTTATCTTTTATTGGCTTCAACCACAAGTATCTAGAGTATACGTTCAATTGTAAAAAGTATATATTGAAAGCCTTCATTATAAGAGCTGTATTTAATCATTTCCGATAAATCTAACTGCCATATGCTATCGAGCTGCGGAGATATGGTTTTCCGTGTAGGAATTTTTTTTCTTACAGGTTTATGTAGAGTAAATGCCTCTTCACCCTCTAAATATGCTTTTAACTCTTTTTTCTCAATATTAGGATACCTTAAAGCAAACCTAGTGAAACCCCCAAAACTATTTGGCTCCCTCAGATTGAAATAATACTTATCAACTACCTCCGTTGACTCCATGTTGTCTACTGACACACAAACACGTGTAAGGTTATAATATATAGATATATATATAATATATATATAATATAATATTATATAATTTTATATATATATATATATATATAATATATAATATATATATATATATATATATATATATTTGTCACAAAAATGTGATATTAGGTCCCAAGGGATAAAGAAAAAGAAAAAGATTTAAAATAACATTTATTTATACACAAACATTACAACTAAATATATATGATAATACATAATTACGATTTAATCCAACTAGGCCTATTATAAGGTGTTTTTCTTATTCGTCCTCTGGTAACACGTTTAAATTTATCTGATGCGTAAGAAGTGCCTGATGGACTTGAATCAGGTCTAGGTGTCAGGGGGATATTATCTAAGTCTGCTAATCGCCTTGTATTTAAGATTAAAGTTGGGGAAATTAATAGTCTGAAGTTCTTTGTTTTGTATCATCATCCTTTTACAGGGTCTTTCTTCCAGTTACGTGAGAGATTCAGCTATCAAATCCACAATATTTGAACCTTAACTATTTTATCATCAATTACGATCTGTCCTGCTTCATTCAAAGTTAATTGAGTCTTTTAAAATATTATATAAAGCCAGTCCTGATTTACGCACTCTATTGGGTAAGGCTCTCTCTAGGATTTTTTTAATTTATCTTCCATTTACACAAAAATGTGGAGAAATCAAAAGGAATACTCTACATCATCGGTTAGGGGATACGTAGGGATGGATGTAGGTGCAAGTCTTTAAGATCTATCAATTTTTGTATGGCATCCTGGTATAAGATGCGTTTCTCATGGATGTTAATGTCTGAATATATTCTGTACACTTCTTTCTCATATTTGTTATCTGTTCAACTTTAGGATCATTTAAACTATAAGGTAGAGGCTGCTGAAAAGATAATGAGTCGTTCACGAATATAGGATTCTGTTGGGCACGTTGCTGCTGATGTGAAAGAGGTTGTAATGTCAATGCATTGGGGCTGTAATTCTGCGTGTATGGGGGTTGGATGATGAAACTGTGATTGTGGATTTTGCACAGTGTGCGGCAATAACTGGCCATATTGAGGTTGTGAATGATGAATCTGAGGAACTGAATTCTGTACAGATGCTGTATTATTATACACCATAGTTTCATACTCATTATATGGCAGCAACCTTCTTCATTATGGGGACAACCACTTAGTTATCAAGGGAGCTATAACGGAGAAGAGTAATGGTAGGAATACCCCTCCTCCTCTCTGTAGTAACTTCTTTTTATTTTTCAAATTTTTAATGTTGAGGGAGAGTTTTTTAATGATGTTTCTATAACGGCGTAGCTTTACCTTCTGAGGCCTGTTTAAAGGAACATTTCCTTTTATAAGATTTAAACAGACTTCACATACACACTGGATGAATTTCTCATCCTCACAAATTAGTTTACGTTTTTCAGATGGTTTCACTTTTTAAATTTTTTTATAAAGAGGTAAAATACTTTACAACTAGAGCACTCATTATTCAGGTATATATACAGTTTTATCTCATAGGGCAGAATGTTGGTACGAGAAGCACTCGGTTGCGCTGTTTTTGGGTGACGTTTCACAACATCAAATAACCGTCGGGGATTCGAGTAACCATCTTTATAATACTTCTAAGAAGCTCTTTCCTTGAAGGGAAAATTTGAGTTGCCAATACATTAATTTTGACTCATGTCTCTTCTCTGTCCAAACAACAGTAAATACTGTGTGTTTAAGAAACACTTCGCATATGCTTGCTTTGATGAAAAATATTCTGCGTTATGAAAAACACAGAGATATTTAAATGGTGAGAATAAACTGTGAATGCTTCTGCTATTTCCAAATTCAATTTGTGCATTAAATTATCTAATACAATAATTTTGTGGCCTTGTATATTGTCCAGCGATCTATATCGTATAATGCTCATGAAATGAATCACATCTTTATATTCTTTAAATTTTTCCTGATAAACATTATAAAACCATATTATTTTTACAGGGGTTTGTTCAAAAATCTCCATTTCCTTTAAAATATTTAATAATAGAAAGGTTTTACCACATCCTGTCGGCCCAGCTACAAGACATGTAGCCGGACTTCGGAGCGTAAATCTACTCATTTATTGCACATTTTGTATATGAATAAATGAGTTTAATTAAAGCAGTAAAGCATGTATAATCAAACCTTACTAACCTTGTTGCTAAGCAACGCCATCTATTGATTTAAACTCTGTTTTACTGTTTTAAGGCCTGTGATTTTTTAAAAGTTTTTTTTATATGTTTTTTTTTTTAAATTAAAAAAATTTTCAATTAGAGAATTTTTAAAATAAAATGTTTATATAACAGAAACTCGGTGTGTTTTTATTCTTAATTACAATTAAAAATAAAAAAGTTTAAAAAAAATTAAATAGAAATAATAAATAAAAGTAATAAAACAAAAATAAAAATATAAAAGAAAACATAATGTAAATACAAATATATGAGTTAAAACAGTAAAAGCAGTGAGTTAAAGCAGTAAAGCAGAAAGTAAAAGTAAAAGAGAAAGTTAAAGCAGTAAAGCAGAAAGTTTAAGCAGTAAAGCAGAAAGTTAAGCAGTAAAGCAAAATTATAGCAGAAAGCAGCAAATTAAAGCAGTTAAAAAGGGCCTCCCCACGCCCAAAAAAGATTAAAAAAAAACCCCCAAAAAAAAGCAAAATAACTAAAATCCCCTTTTAGTTTTAAACACCCTTTTTATTGATTTAGCTGATTTACTGGCTTAAGGGTATGGTAATTTTAATAACTATATGAGTTAAGCAGTAAAACATGATGAGTTAAACAGTAAAACATGAGTTAAAGCGGTAAAACCATGAGTCAAAGCAGTAAAGCAGTAAAACAAAAGCAAACTAATCCTTGGTGTTAGGTAACCCCTCTATTGATTTACTGATTTATTGCTTTAAGGTATGTAATGTTATGCGTTGAAAGCAGTAAAGCAGAAGAGTTACAAGCAGTAAAGCCAGAGTTTAAAGCAGTAAAGCAGCAGAGTTAAAGCAGTAAAAGCAGTAAAGCAGAAAGCATACTAATCCCCTAGGTGTTAGGTAATAAACTCTATTGATTTACTGATTTACTGGCTTTAAGGTATGTAAAGTATATGTTTTTAATAAGAATTTCGTCACATTGTATGTAAAATGAATGACTCATAGTATAATTGAAAAGAAATTCTTTGAATAGTTAACATTGACATCATATTTTTCGTTCGCGCGTGAAATATTGCGTCTGCGGACGCACGCGGCGGCGGTTACGCGGATCCCGCCCGCCGCGGGCGCACGCGGCGGCGGTAATTATTGCGCCTGCGGGCGCAACCGGCGGCTTTCGCGGATGGGGTGACCTGCGGACGCGGACTCTGAAACGTTTCCGGGCCTGTCCAAATGTGTAGCTCTTTAATATATATTATTCTTCGTGGCTATAGTGTTAGAAAAAATACTAACTCATAGTAGGAAGCATCTAGCAACTTGTAATATACACCACTTCGATTCCTCATACCTTATAAACTAGGGGTAGATACCCATATTAGGGCTATTCAAGGTCAGGGGAGGCTAGAAAAGGCTTGAAAAAAGTGGCTCTCAGTTGGCACTATGTGGCACTCATTGCACTTGTGGGCAACTCACTTGGCACTCCTTGGCACTCACTTGGCACCCATTGGCACTCACTTGGCACTCACCTGGGCACTCACCTGGCACTAATCTATACTCATAGAAACTAATAGAACATCATAGATACTCCTACGTGATTGGAGACACCAAGAGCTGTACCATCATCAAAATAGGCGCCATAAAGATGAACGCTAAAAGATGACGTCATCAACAAGATGAGTCATCAATAATGCGAGTCATAAAAATTGAGCCATGGAAGACCAAAGGTCTGGTAAGTGTGTTTGTACGTGTGTATCAAGTGTCAAAGTAGTCGTCGCTATGTGTAAATGTAGTGTCATAGTGAATGCGGTGTATAAGTGTCATAGGTGAATGTGTGTAATAAGTGTAAGTAAATCTGTGTGTGTATGTGTGATGTGTGTGAGTGAGTGTAAGCTAAATCTGTGTGTGTATGTGTGGTGCTTCAAGTTAGGATAGATCATACATACGTTCAAGTTAGGAAAGAAATATGTGACGGGTGGGCCACGAGGGGGTAAAAAATGGCGTGGGCCAAATTGACCCATGGTATCT
>JABUQX010080451.1:0-2500 GCA_015478945.1 Trachelipus rathkii
AGATGTAGGAGAGATATAATATATAGTAGTAGTTGGAGGGGGCCGTCGGCTATTATATACTATATTATAAAGAGAGAAGAGAGAGAGAGAGACGAGAGCAGAGAGGAGAGAGAGTTCTCTATTAGCTCTATCTCTATGCAGTCCTGTAACTACAAAGATACTTCAATTTTTGATTCCGTTGCAATATATTTTAAGATAAATTATTAAGAGACATCGTTTGATTAGTGAATGAATAAACAAGCTAACGAATAAAGTTGTTAATAATGAGAGAATATTCTCACACTCTCCCACTCACTCCACCACTCCCACTCACATTAAAATTAAATATACAAATTCCTTAGAGTGGGAGAAGGCAAGTGTGAGGATGGTGTGTAGTGTCCGGATATAGTTTTTTGAAAAGGCATTTGTGGAAAATTAAGATTTATATTATTTTTGTTTTAATCCTGACAATTAATGTATAACGATATAAATGCAATAAATTAATTTTTCTTCTTTTGGTTTAACAGATTGAATTAATGTAGTAAAAGTTGAAGAATGCTTCAAATTATCTTTTAAAAAATAGTATTTCGACCTCAATTTTCGTAATTCAACAGCAAAATAAGAATTATTATCAAAATGTTAGGATTGGATAAATTTTATAAAATTTTAGTTGCAAGACGGAGTCTTCTTGTGAATTAAGATTTAAAAAAACATTTGGATATGTGAGTATCAAAAAGATACATTTCAAGATTTAAGCTTTTTTGAAACCATGTTTAACTTGATTAAAATGATAACATTTACTGACGGCATCTCCGTAATGTAGGAGGATTTTAAATAATTTAAAACATGTGTAAGCTCTTTAATTATCTTTTATTGAAAGAATGATAAATTAAAATAGAATTTTAAGTTTTTTAAAATCTTAATAGAAATGTAATTTTCAGACTGATTTGCTATAAAAATTTAAAACATTTAAAAGTACTGCGATATTTCAAGATTTATTTAATTTAGTTTTGATTTTTGATTTTTATTTTTTAAAGCAGTTTAAGTATATAGTATTTGGAGATTTTGAAGACGTGGAATGTTTTAAAATGGAACTTGGAGCTAAATTGTTAATCAAGTATCATCAATGTTTTTTGCTCCTTCTCCTGGAAGAAAAGTGCGGTGGGTGAAAAGTCGGTAGCAAATTATTGGTTTCCTGCCTTTTGCCATGTAGACTTAATGGGAGGCATTTGTCCTCTCTCTATTCGAGATCCCTTTAACTTCAGGAATGCGCTAAATGACTAAATGCTCTAACGAGAGGGGGGAGGGGTTTCATTGCGTTTAACTGAAAGAGACGAAGACAAACAGACAAATGAATTTCACAAATGATTCCCTATATATATATATAATATTATATATATATATTATATATATATATAGTATATAATATATATATATATATATATATATATATATACTATTTACTGTTGTTGTTTTAGTGTGTGTGTAATATATATGATAATATAGTATATATATACTGTGTGTGTGTGTGTGTGTGTGTGTGTATGTGTGAAATTATTATTATATTTGCCTAGGTTGTTATAATGAATGAATAATAATAATAATACTAATAATAATAATAATAATAATAATAATAATAATATAATAATAATGAGATAATAAATAAGTAATATGAATATAATAATAATAATAATAATAATAACAATAATAATAATAATAAATAATAATAGAAATAATAATATAATATTAATAATAATAATAATATAATAATAAATAATAGATAATAATAATAATAACTAATAATATATAATGAATCAATAATAATAATAAATAATAATCTTAAAGTGAGTGATTATGTACATTTACGTAATATAATTTTGTTAATTGTATATATTTTCACTTATTAGTTTTTTCCTAAAATAGTTTGAAATGAACCTAAAATTAATTCAGTTCATTAAAAATTTGTCTTTAAATTAAAAATTTTCTTTTTGTTCGTATAGAACTTCAACGTACTCGGACTTTAAATGTTATAATGCTTTATTCACTGAGCTAGAAAAAGTCATAAGAAGCTTTCTTTTGCCATGTCCGAGTTAAACTTCTTCTGAATATTTATTATCTTCCAATAATCTATATAGCCATCTTACAATTGTTCGACTAAGACTCAAAACTTTCCAATTTGTTTCTTCTTCTTTTTCCTCGCGAAATGCCAAAAATTTAATTGATTTTAACGCTTACCTGCTAAATTGGCTTATTTTAATTGATGTTAAGGTTCACCCAGCTTTCAATGGCTTTATTTTTAATTTCATGTTAACGTTCACCTTCTCTATGGTTTTCCTCTAGATCTCAAGATACAATTGATTAAGCCCACGTACCTTTTTTTTCTCTAACGCTGACACAACCCTTAAATATTATAGTGAAACCCAAATCCTATATCCATTAGCTTCTATTGAAGATGAACAAATATAAGTGATAGTTCAAATCCTGTTTCCTTACATTAAATTAAACTCTTTCTTCTCTGATT
>JABUQX010080451.1:7500-10000 GCA_015478945.1 Trachelipus rathkii
TTTATTCACCTCGTCCATCAAAAAGTCAAACAACAGAACTAGTTCCCTCAGATCCAACATCAACGCTTCTAGCACAAACTTCAGTCCCCTTCACCTCTTGAGTTGGAAACTTGAAAGTTAGAAGACCTGAAGAGTGAAGATCCTTTTCCATTTCTACCACTTTTTCTTCTGTACATACGCCTGCTTCATATTTGTCAATAAAAGCGTTTCTCAATATCCAGTCTCTCCTTTATACAGTCTCTCTCTCTCTCTCTCTCTCTCTCTCTTCTCTGCCCTGCTCTCTCTCTCTCTCTCTCTTAGTATTAAGCCATTATTAATATTATATTATTATATATATATATAATATATATAGTATATATATAGTAATAATAATATATAATATATATATTATTATATATATATTAATTATATATATATATATAATATATATATATATATATATATATATATGTATAATATATATATATATATATTATTATATGTGATATATATATATATATATATATAATATATATATATATATATATATATAGATAAGTATATATATATAAGTATATATATTATATATAAGTATATGGACAAAGTTACTTAACGGCCGCACACGAAACGGGAATCGAATAATTTATATATAATATAGTAGTATATATATATAATAATATATAATATATATATATATATATATTATATATATAAATATATATATATATATAATATATATTATGTTTATATTTATATAATATATATATAATACTATATATATATTAAATATATATATATATATATATATATATATATATTATAGATATATAGGTTAGTATTACCAATAATACTGTATAAATACCTCAAACTGCTCATTTGTTTAAGAATGCCAAATAAATCTGTTAACAACATCATTTCTGCCGTTGTAAAATAAAAAACATCGTCGGTCGTATTTAAAATTTTACCATTTTTTTTTATTTTTTTTACCCATATTTAATTTTGTACTTTTCATAACTGAAATGTGCCCCTGATTCCAAAAATGTATTCAATTTTATTGTAGCTATCGTTGTTTTTAAACTATGTGCGTCCCCTAATCTGAAGGTTATATATATATAATAGTATATATACGTATATTATATTATTATATACTATATATATATATATTATATATATATATATATATATTATTATATATAATATATATATATTATAAATATATATATAATATAATATATAATATATATATATATATAATATATAAATATATATATATATATATATATATATAATATATATATAATATATATATATTATATATATATATAATAAATTATATAGCTATATATATATATATATATATATATAATATATATATATATATATATATATATATATAGTATATATATATATATAATATATATATATATATATATACTATATATATTAATCATATATATAATATATATATATATATTATATAATATATATATATATATATATATATATATATGATATATATAGTATATATTACATATATATATATATGTATTATATATATATATATATATATATATATATCTATATATTTACAGAATACCACCCCTCACGGCAATTGCCCTTTTCAAAAGGAAGGGCATAAAAAATAAACATAAAAAAAAATAGAAAAATAACAAAAAAGAAAAACAAATTTAAATAAATGGAAAGTAAACCCACCTACCCTGTCCCTTACCTAACGCAATTTCCTCAGGTGGGCGTAGACGCGGGACCTTAAATTTTAATATATATATTATATATATATAATATATATTAATATATATAATATATAATATAGTATATATATATATTATATATATTATATATTAATTGGGAATTATGAATATAATCGAAATATCCGATATAATACGAATATCGATATTTTCTGGCGATAATATCGAAGGCGATATGATATTTTTTAAATATCGATATATTGATCGATTTATCGATATTTTTTAGATATCGGGCATCCCTTGCGTACAGTAAATTCTTTTGGTTGTTGATTTTGCACCACAATTTAAATCACAATATAGAAATTTTCAATAACGAATAACAACAATGTAAATATATTAATTGTCAGATGTAAATTGTCAATATAAATTCTAAATTAAAATTTATATTTAGGAAAGAAAACTGTGGAAAAAATTTATAATGCAACAAAGAGATGCTAAAGGTGAACAATATAAACCAATTTTATTAACTAATTCAGGGTATTCGAATTTAAATATTAATTTTTTTTTTTTATTTGAAATGTGCCTTAAGAACAAATAAATGCTTATTTTAATTTTTTTTTAAAATAAACGAGTGTTTTATTAGATTAGTAGGAAGAAGGAAAAAAATACTTTAAAAAATAAATAAATTCACGAATGTGTAGAGTGTATACTGTCTTAACAAACTGTCTTAAAAATTCGCGCTCCGCTTTTTTCCTGAGAATAAGCCCTTTTACACGTTGATTGAAAAATAGCCTTATTCATTGGCGATGGCTCTT
>JABUQX010080451.1:15000-32648 GCA_015478945.1 Trachelipus rathkii
ATATATAGATGTGTATTAATAAACACTCATTCACGTATATATATTATAGTAGTAATATGTTATATATTAATATTAATTTATATCCTTTTAAGTATATATATATAGTTTATATAATAATGATTCAGCATCATACTATTCTAACATATACCTATATCACACTATGTTTATTATATTGGTGCATCCATTTAACTTGTAATAAATTTATTATTCTTTGAGTGGCACTTTCTCGCGACTTTTGCACAAGATGCGCGCGAGCCAAATTTAAGCTAAATTTGATTTTGGAATAACGTTTTACAGAAGCCCTTGTCGATTTGACGTCACGATAAATTTCTTTAATATCTTCTTTTGTATATTTCTTTATCTTTCTTTTACGGAAAGGGCTGCGACTCTAAATTTCGATCACAAATTTTCGCTAAAGCCAAGAGTCAGAAACAGGGTGGAAAACGCGCTGGAAAAGGCTGTGACTACCAATTCGCCTCGCAGAGAGAGTATCTCAACAGAAGGGTCTTTTATTACCTTACTTTTGTTGAATATCTACTTATGTTGAATTAAAAACATCATTTCAAATATGGATTTCTAAATTACCCTCCTCTTATATAGGGTGCTTGCTCAAAAAGAACTTCACCACCATAGCAAATCGCTACCCTTAATATAATGCGTGAACCGGAGAACACCCAGATTTCAATCAATGCCTTCTGAAAAGAAACAAATATGAAGAAAAAGAAAAAACCTAAACATAACATAAAATCCCAATCAAAACAATCCGAGAAGATGACTCCACAAACGCAACTTATCGGCGCATACGGGCTCAATTTTCATTTTTATTAATTTTGGATCTATGGTCATTCCTTTTCACAACTCTCACAGTCGAGGATTCATCGCCTAGGAGCAACTAGCAAGACCTTCCTTGCACGGTATGGAATTTCTGTCATCATTTCTACAGTGTTTGGATTATGGCAGAAACTCATTTTTGAAATTCCACTACGGACTCTGATTCCTTTTCGAATTTCAAATGGTTCTGTGACTTATTGCTAGAAGACATGCAGAAAAATTTTCAAATAAAGGACCCTAAATTCAAGCAAAATCGCCCTCTGAACATATGTAACTGTCCTTTACGGTATGGATCTTCTTTCATCCATTTAGTTTGGGATTATGGCAGAAATTCATTTTTGGATTCCACTTCGAACTTTGATTCTCTTTCGAATTCTAAATGGTTTCTGTGACCTCTCCCTTTATGGTATGAAGAATTTTTCAAATACAGGACCTACATTTCACAGCCACACTTCGTCTCTCACATATGTCAAGCACATGTTTCTCTCCGTAACTACAACTTTTGAAAAACGATCACTTGCGCATTGGTCAAACCATGCGACAAACACAGAAAGGCCTACATATACCTAGACCTTTCCTAGGACTTCAAACGAGTTCGATCGCACTGTCGGCGCCTACTTAACTTGTGAATAACCTCATTGTCTTTAATTATCAGAATTACTGTATAACCATTTTTGCTATTTGTTTGTTATGCATTTAACATGTTTGTATGTTTCGTATCTTATATCTAACGTGATTATAACTAAAATATGCTTGTGTTTAACATGCACGTTTATTTTCTCTGTATATATATAAACATTGTCATTGTTCTGTATTCAAATATTATGCTATACTATGTATCTAGCATCTTCGGACTTGCACACCGTCTATGCTCGCTGATTTGATATTTACCTTATACCTGTATCACTATTTTTCCTTAACCTGTTGATCATGTCACGTTATCGTATACTTCGGACATAATTACAATAATGTTTGCACTTCAAAGTCATAACATCTTTCAGGCTCCCAATTCTTGTAATATTATTATAACATACTTGCTCACTCCGTGTTTAGCGCACGAAGTAATGTAGCAGCACTCCATCTTTAACTTTTGTAAAGAATTTTAATTTATGTCCTTATTACTGATAAGATTTGCGGCGAGGCAAATTTAGCACTAAAGCGAAATGAATGAATATAAACCAGGCCTGTTTGGATGCTCGTTCAGTCAGATACTTGCAGTCAGAAGTAAATTATTATGAAGAATCAGAAGAAAAACTCACAGCAAGCTCACTCCTCTCTTCCAGGAATCCCTCCCGGCAAAGGAGGGTAAAATTTCCAGGAAAAGGCGGTGACTCGAATTTTGATACAAATTCTGCACACAAAAAGGGTGGAAAAACGCGGCTGGAAAAAGCCTGTGGATCTACCGAGACGCAGATTCGCCTACGAAGAGAGTATCTTAACAGAAGGCCATATTTATTAACTTTACTTTTCATTGATAATTCTACTTAATGATTGAATAAAACCATACATTTCAAATTATGCGTTTCTAAATTACCATCCTTATATAATAGGGTGCTTGCTCACCAAAAGAAGCCACCAATAGCAAGAATGATCCTATATATATTCATATATATATTATATATTATACTGAAAAATATATATATATACTATTAATATATTAAAAATATATATATATACTTATATTTATATTATATATAAATACCACTATTTTTCTTAGGCTAGTTAGCAAGCGACTTTGAACGGAAAAACAAACCAACAGTAGCCAATCTCGCCCCCACCCTTTCATGTTTCTGTGATAAAAGATACCAGCTATCTTGTTCGCAGGTGCTAAGGCTCTGCAGCGAATCAACGTCCGAATCTATTAGTCTTTCTTTATTATATTTATTGGAACTCTATTTATCTTTAATTTCAGCTCATATATATACAAGTTTATAACTATACTATATATAATATACATACGTTATTACTATATATATATATATAATCATCTATATATATATATATATATCATAATATATACTATAACGCTGAGCTGTCACCTATATAATTAACCTTACAATAACTGTACCCTACCTACATATATACTAATAATTACTATGATTTAAAATTCCAATCGAATATAACCTACTTAAAAATAAATATTATTTAAACCAATCAAATACATAGCTTAATATAACATATATAGTATATTATATAATAACTATTACTCAGAAATCACTCCCATTAACTATTTACTCAATATACATATATTAACTATAGTATAATATATCATACTAATATTATTATATATACTACTACTATATACTATATATAATATACCTTAATATACTATTACCACCATATATATATATTATATATATAAATATGATATACTAGTATATACATATATATAATATTTCTCATATATATATATAATAAAGCTCATCTGCAATGTTTTTACTTCAAGTTTAAAAAAATATCACTATATACATATATATATATATTATAATCATCACTAATTCAGCGAGAATTTTAATTATTAATTAAATCAAGATACTGAAATACTTTAATCAAATGCCAATGAACGTGACAACTTTAATATTCTGAAAGTGGCAAGTCAGGTGTTCAATGCCAGATAAATTAATTAATGTGTTACAAGGATGTAAAACCGAACAAAAACACCCCATGATAAATACTCTTGCCTCACCCCTCACATAGCAAAAACTTGCGTTTTTGCACAAAGTTGGTTAATTTGAAATAGACCTTAAGCATACCCGTAGCGTGAATGTCGCTTTATGTATTTCAATTTAAACTATATACACTAATAATAAATCTATATATATATATATATAATATACTACTACATATATAAATACATAAATATATATTTATAAATTTATAAATATATATATATTAATATATATCATATATAGTATAAATATAAAAATAAATACTATATATAAATATATATATATATTAATATATATAATTAAATAAATAGTATATAAATAATAATAGTATATTATACATATTAGTATTAATATATAGAGAGTAAAAGATATATAACAGATATATATATAAAGAATAATATATACAATTAGTTATAATATAGGATGCAATATATATTATATAAATATATATATACATATATAATAGTAACTAATAGTATATCCATAAATAATATTATAATGTTAGTATTATAGTATAATAGTATTATAGACTAATACGTATTATAACGTAAAATATAGTAAAATATAACTTTTAAAAATACTAAATATTACTAAATACTAACTAAATACTACTACAATAATATAATATACCTCAACTATATAACCTACCTACCTACCTATACTAAAATATACTATGCTATATACTATACATACTATATATATAATACTATACTATATACCATATATCATACTAAATAATAATATACACCTCCCTACTATATACCCCGATAGATATACATACTATCCTCTACTAATTACTCTTACTCTACTACCCTCTATACCTCATAGTACCTACCCACTATATATAATATCCCTCCGTTTATATCCATATCGATTGTGCCCATGACTTTCGCCCCAGCACCTGATTGAGAAACAATCAAAACTACACATACTATAGAGTTACATAGGACTCATTGTAATAAACAGAGGCTCACACCTTACACCCATAGTACAATATATATATAAAATTAAATCCTTGCCTACCTACACGTCAATCTTAAAATAACCTTTACTTCAACCTCACCCAACATTTCGTCCATTCTCTACTTAATTCAATTTATTTCACTTTTCCATGCGTTTCAATAAACACAAGTATAAAATGTATATGAAAAATAGTTTTCAACTCTTGTACCACTCAATACTATACCTATACAACTAGCATATAGTAACTAAACTATATAATACTACTATTACTATATAATAATAATAACACCTACATATATCATATATATTATTATATAATATATATTAGGTATTATACTATATATTCCCTGTTTAATAGCATATCGATTGCATGAATTCGAACACAATTGAGAAAATCAAAATAAACTATAGAGTTTTAAAATCAAGACTATTGATAATAAAAGAGACTTCACACCTTTAAAAATATATATATATATATATATAAAAATTAAATCTTTGCTACCTAACGTAACTTAAAATAACCTTACTTAACCTCACCAAACATTTTATTATTAATATAATTTATTCTTCACGTTTCAATCAATAAACAATAAAACAACAAGTTATATATAAATGTAATTGAAATAGTTTCAACATCTCTGTCACTATGCAGCGCGCAACGTTCAACATAATTTGTTTATAACGTATAACTATCGAAAAAAAATTTTAATGTCAGATTCATTGGAAAGATAATGCGACATTAGTCCAATAGTAGATATATATATTATATACTATATAATATAAATAGTATAAATACCTATATAACTAATATTTTTCTTGATCTTATTATAATATTAATTATATATATATATATAATATATATATAATATATTAAATAACAATGCAACTACAAATAATCATATAACTATATATATTACTATCTAACTACTATACTTAACACACGGACCACCTTATAAAATATATATATATATAATCCTATATATAATACTATGTACTATTATATAACAAAGCAATTATACATACTATTCTATATATATCATTTACAAATATATTTATATATAAATACTACTATAATATATATATATATAATATATATATATTATACTATTATTATATATACTATATATATATTCACTAATATATTACTACATATATATATATATCTATATATATTAATATATAAATAACCTATATATATTATAATATATAATACATTCTATGTTAATTTGATTTACAAAAATCGTTTTGTAAAGGTGGTAGTATGTATAGGCAAGAATAGTGATTAATCGTTATATTATGTTGTATATTTGGCATTAATAAATTTGCAAATATTATTGTTGTTGTTCTTCTTCTTTGAGTTTCTTATCAACTTCGAATTTTATTTTATAAATAAATAGACTAGACAGTGGCGTGAGTACCATATAGTAAAATCAAACCAGAGCTAATTGAAAGTTGAACGTTGATTGATTCGCATTATTATAAAATACTAAAATTGGTGAAATAAAGTACAAAACTAAATATAAATTAAGTATAAAACTAGAACTAGTGCAATTTAACTCGATTTTTACTTGTTAAAACATTAGAATTGGTGAACTTGATATCGCAAAATCAAACAATCTGTTATAATAATATATATGTATTTATAGTATATACGTATATATATATTACTATAGTTGCTACTTATATCTCGATATATATTTTATTTTCTTTGTTAAAATTTACATATCTACTATTCTCGAATAGCTATGTTATTTTATATATATTATAAATATACATATATATATATATAATTATACTTATATATATATATATATATATATATATTATTATATGATTATATCTCATATATATATAATATATATACTATTAATGTACTACTATATAGTATATACTAAGAATATAAATAATTCATGATCAGATTATATAGACATATATATTAACCAAAATAATTTCTTTAATATCGAAATTTGAAATGAAAATCAAGTTTACAAAGTTATTAATATATATATGGTGTTACTCCTACTAGTATATATTATATACGTATGGGACTCAATGGGTTAAAGGCGCCTCCGGTTTTGGCTTGCTTCAGTACGCGGATTCCCTCCTCAGTTATGGGTCCTCGGGATCCTCGTCACCCTACGTGAACGGACACAGAAAAATTCTCTGTCCGAGTACTTAGACTGTTAACTGTAATATCTTACGTTATTTGCGCTTATACTAGCAGTATTGTAGATTACACGAATCGCACACATCTACTACAACATTGCAACAACATGCAACAGAACAATCAATTCACCATACAAATCACTTTCTCATGCCTTATTGCAGTGGAAAGGTAGCTTATATAGGATGCGAAACCCGCCCGCCGATGGCAAGCACTCTGAACTGCGTTTCGCTGAAGCACAGTGCTGGCTATCAGGTTAACTAATCCTTGCACTTAAAATAATATATATGGTCAGAAACCATACAATACTTTCCCCTGACCAAGTTTCCGACATTAGGATTGCAGGTTGCTTTCCGATCTCGGATTGATGTGCTATGAGTTGAGAATATATATATATATATATAGTAATAATAATATACTATATACATATATAATATACTATATATATATACCCTAATAAAATATATATAGATACTATATATATATAAATACCTATATATATATATTGACTATATATATATATATTATATAATATATATATATACTATATTAACAGTCAATTCAGTTTCTATAGGATTTGGAATTTCAATTGAATAGTAAACAATACTAGGGCATTCACACAGATTAAACTTTATTTCGGAATTGCAACGTTTCGGAAATGCCATTTCCTTCATCAGGGTGATGATAACAGTTTGATACAGACAACAGTTGTTTTTCATCCTCGATGATGGAAATTGCATTTTCCGAAACGTCTGATAATTCGTCACAATAAAGCTTTAATAGGGAAGGCCTAGATATTGCTTTCCTATTCACACAGATACTATATCATTCTAGCTAATACTCAGATCCTATATATAATATAGTATATATCATATAACTATATATTATATATATATAATATATAAGTATACTACTATAATATATACTATACCTTATACCTATATAATAATTAACTATATCTATATTCATATACTATATATAATACTACATACTATTATAATATAAGACCTATATAATGCCTACTAAAAGTTAACTACTAATACTATCACTATACTATATGATATCACTCACCCCCCACAAACGCAAAGCCCGACGAAACACATCCCAAAGCACCATCCGATTATACCCGCCCTAATAGCTATATATATACTATATATATATATATATAGATATATTATATATATATTATACTTACTATATATATACCCTATATATATTATATATATACTATTAAAATATATATGTTAATATCCAGTTTTATAATAATATAGTAAGTATATAATTATAATATAAATATATACTATATATATTATATAATATATATATATATATTAATATATATAATATACTATATACTATATATATAATTATATATATATGTAGTATATATATAACTATATTATAATAATAATATTATATATATCTATATTATAATATACATATAAATTAATAATACCTAATAAATATATACTAAAGATATTCATCTCTACCAACATATATATAATATAATATATATAAAATATATATAATCATATATAATATATATATATATATATTTATTTAACAATATTCAAATATTTTAACGTTATATATATAAAATATATATATCATATATATATTATATTTATAATTTAATATTTACTCGATATATTAATATATATACTATACATACGTATATAAATATATATATGTGTGTTGTGTGCTGTGTGTGTGTGTGTGTGTGTCGTGAGTGTAGTCTGTCAGTGTCACTGTCTAGTGTCGTAATTGCTGAGCCGAGTTTTGCTATTACATTTCTAACCCTTTTTAAGGGGAGACTTATCTCGGACCTCTACTTTTTGGAGTCAAAATCAAATTTTACATTTTTTTTTTTATTATCTAAGATTATTAGAAAAAATCCTCCTGAACATCATGGAAGAAAAATAGCTTACACTTTAATAATTGTACAATAAAAACCACCAAAAGTTCCAAGTTTCGTAACTAAAAAAAAATACTTCAAACCAGATAAAATTGTAAATTCCAAGTTGGCTCGTTAGAGGTAAAAAAAGTTTTATTTGGTAATCTATAGAATCTATTATCGAACTTTTTTCATCCAAATTCGTCAACCTCCCCCCATTCTTCGTAATAAACTCAGTCAAATAAATGGAATTGAAAGCGGCAGCCGGAGCCGGAACCGGAATCCGCACCGGAACCGAGTTATCATGCAATATCCGATTCCACATCTGTGCATTTTTGGCAAAGACCCAATAAATTTTTTTAGATGAACAAATTTAATTTGCGCAGAAAACTACTGAACATACAATTTTCAATAGTGCAGAATCCTTAATCTCGGAGCGGAGTCGACGCCAGAGCCGGTGATCGGCGAGCCGGAAGCCGTGGCAAGCCTCCTCAATGTATTTCTTTCTATAAAAATATTTTTTAGGATTTGAAAAATTTCTTGCCAGAAGACGTGCTGAACAAGTTATCAAATTAGTGCAGAAACCTAAGTCGGAGATCCGGAGGCAAAGGAAACCAAAGTTTTATAACCAAAATCCGGAGCCGGTATCGGAGCAGATCTTGTATTGATTTGTCTTGGCGGGAATGGATATTATTTCTTGGTCAAACAAAAATTCTACTTTTCACGAAGAACGGAACCGAAATTTTCTCAAGAATAAGTGCAGAAACCTTAAGCTGGATCCGGAGCCGACAGCCGCAAGTCAGAGCCGGATGCGGACCGGATCCCGCGATCCGCGATCCCTGGGTATCGACATTTTACTTCAGAACAATATTTTTTTAGTGTAAAAAAATCTTATTTCTGGTCTGTCTGAACCAATGTTCAAATTTAATCTAGAATTAAGTAAACCTGAAGTATGCCAAGTCTAATCCCGGAGCCGTATCCCCGGAGCCCCCGGATCCTGGGTATGAATTTTTTCCGGAAATATTTATTTTGTCTGAAAAAACCCTTATGTCCTTGCTTTACAAGGAGGGGGCAGCCCTGGCCCAAACCCCAAAACCAATTATTCAACCCAGCTGCAGGGAAACCTTATAGTCCCGAATCCGGAAGAACCGAAGGCGTAAAAGTCGGAGGAAAGACCGGAGCGGGAGCCGGAATCCGGAATCCTGGAGGTCCGATCCCTGGTGTCTCTGAGAATTATGCATTCAAAGAAATCTTCATTCCTACAGGTGAATGGAAATTATTAATTATGTCCACACCAAAATAGACCGCTCTGAGCAAGACAGCACTCTCCTCTAGACTTAAGTGTTCTAGTCTAGCTACAACAATAGATCAGCAATTAGTCGCCTTCACCGGATCTAATATCCCGCCGAAGTGCACGAGAGGACTCCTTTCAAGGCGAGACCGGAATATTTTAGCGGCAAATAGAAATTGTTTAATCCGTGTAACCGATATTGTGAATTTGTTTTGTGCAGAAAAGAGAAGACCTAGAAATTTTGTCAATTGAATATCGATGCTGTGAAAGAGAGACCATCGAATGCGTCAAAGCCATTATTCCAATAGTTCTCTCAAGTTTAAAAGTACTGGGCTTCGACCGAAGTCCTATAAAAAAGTGGAGTAATATCCCTGTACTCAGAGAGGATAAGGGATTAATCCTGAGGGTCAAATGAAATTTTTCCATTCAAGATGAAATTTATCTAAGGCAGCAGTAAGAAAAGAAGAGACTTTTTATCTCCAGGATTAGCCCTTGATAAGCCTTTGAGCAAGTCTCAAATGTTCCAAATAGTGTAGAACACACTAGTCCGTGACCCACCCCGATAGGAAAAGACAAAGATGCTCCAGTCAATCCCGGAGCGTGATCCCTCTTGGCAAGCGCTGATGCACCCTGGAGGTTAAAAATTTTTAGTTGCAGGAAATGTGAATTATGAGTCTTTTCTCAGTGGTCTCGAAACCGAAATGATTTCTTTGTCAGGTATTAAGATCTGCCGCACGACACAACCGAGAAGTGTTATACATACCGTAGACCCCAGAAACACTTAGTCCGGTCAATCCCTTGAACGAGCGAAAGTGAGCAATGTCGGAGGCAGTGACGGATTATCCCACCGGCCACAGGGAAAATACCTGCGTGAGGGTCCATGAATTTTCATAACAGAAATAATATTAATTGGTATACACGTGAGTAGATAAAAATTGTAATTGTTCAAAATCAACGCACCGTAGTGAAAGGCGCACAAGAAAGTGCACTATATGTTCATGAAGTAGTTAGTAGAAAAGGATTGTAGCTCTCGCTGAATGCCCGGAAGCCAGCAAAAGTCGTAACCGAGTATCAAGGCTACGGAATTCACACCGGAGCCCGCTCCCGCTCGAACAAGAGTTATGAATATATTTTTATCTCGGAAAGTAAATTTACCTATTAGTGAAAATAAGAAAAATTAATATATCATTTAAGAAACGTGGCGGTGCTACAACGAGAAGTTGGAAAACCAGTAAACGACAAGTTTTCCAATGTGCCCCAACCGTGTAGCCCGTGATCCCTTGAGACACCGAAGCCCCCGATTGTCCATGAGCTCCGAGATGCCGGAGATATTTCCTGCGTTGGGTGTGGAGAAACTATTTCGTTGCCTAAAAAGAAATATTTTCTCAAAGATCAGCATCGGTTCCATAGTTTCGCTCAGAAAAGAAAACCGAGATGAATGCTTGACCCTAGTTTTCCACAATAAATGTCCCAAATACTAACTAACTACCTGTATTGTCTATATTAGAAACTCTTTGAAGTACCACCGGCGATCCCGCCGAAAAAGCCGACCCGAATGCAAAAGTCGACGTTGTCATACACACTCGGAGCGATCGTCTAGATAGGGAGTTGCATTTTCTTCGCAGAATGTATATAAGTTGTAATGTGAGTGAGAGAAAAACTTTGTTCAAACGCCGGTCCGTCGTTTGACTCAGCGTGGAACTTAAGTTTATGCATAAATAGTGGCAGAAGAAAAACACTATAGACACAGAGATTCGAGTCGGTGCCCTCGTGTCGCGGAGCCGAGAGCCCAGGGGCAGGAGCACGCGAAGCCCGAGGAATACGATCAATGCGTGTAGAGAAGGACAATTTATTCTCTTCAAGTTATAAATATTATTTGGAGGTGAAGAAATATATGTTCAAGAAGAGAATACGTATGTCCCTGAACAATCGTGCTTTCAAATAGTCAGTCAACTACCATCTCGGATCCGAGTTGTTTTAGCCCGGTATTCGCGTGTGGCCGGATACGAGAGCCTATGTTGGAATCCGGAGCCTCCGGAGATCCACTGGGCGTTATGATATCTTTTTTCCCACGTGGAATACTTTTAGCGTGGCGCTTGAAAAATTGTTTATTGTCTGAAGAACTCGTTTGTAGTACGGCTCCCCAACACTGGTGGAACCGAGAAACATTTCACAAATTATTAGCAGATAGATCCTTGAACCTCCCGATATCCGGGACGTACGCGAGAAGAGATCGACAGTTCGAACAAGACCGGATCCTAATCCGGATCCCGCCGATCCACATAAGGATACTGACATTCGTTAATTTTTCACCTTTTTCAAGAAACTATTTTTTAACGCGATGATAAAAATATTAATCGCGTGAAAGAGACGTGCTGAAACAGAGTTCTTCCAGTCGTTGTAGAAACAATTGGTCGATCGGAAGGTCGGTTATCCGGAGCCGGAGCGCGGAGACGCTTGAATCGCTGGGTATGAATCTTTTAGGGAAAAATATTTTTTGGTGAAATGAGATATTTATTGTCAGAAGACCGTTGCCCGCGACAATGTTTCAATATAGTGCAGCAAACCTTAGTCGGACTTCGGAGCCGGATCTGAAGCCGAGTGCACAGAACCGGATCCGGTATTGGTTATGAAACTGTCTTTCGATTAAAGTCGGTATCTGGAGCGGATCTCTGATATGAAAACTTTTTATCGAAAAATATTGTTTAGGCAAAATAGAAAGTATTCCAGGAGACTGCTGAACAAATTTCAAAAATAGTGCGAGCATAAACCTTAGAGGGTCGGACACAGAGCAGCTCGAAATGCCAAAGTCGAATCGGAGCCAGATCCGGATCAGGATCCGGATGGATCAATTGAAAGAATTTTCTTTTGTTTCAAATAAACATAAATTTGTAATTTAGTGTAAAGAGACATTTTCTTGAGAGCTAAAACTATGATCTGTCCACAAGAGCTATACTGAACCATTGCTCAAATAGTACAGAAACGACTTAGTATGAGAATCAGGAAGCCCGATTCTCGCAAGAGCGAGCGCCCAGTTGCAGCGAACCCGATGTAAGATTCTTAGCGTACATTGAGTATTTCTTTCACAGTAGAATAGTTTTTTACGGTGAAAAATTATTGCCGAAAGGACGTGTGTATAATAAAATTAACAAATAAATACGAGTCCTGATAGCCACGTGGAGCCGAAGCGAACGCCCGAAGCCTGAAGCCGAATGCGAGAAGCCGAGAGCCGAAGCCCGAAGGCCGACAGCCGATATCCGAAGCCCAAAGTCTGGGCCCGGCAGCCCCGAGGAGCCCGGCAAGCGGTCCCCGTAGGGTATGGAATTCCCTATATCCTTAAAATACTCTTTTTACAGGAGAACAAAAGTGTCTATTGTGCATGAAGCACGTGCCCTGAATTAATGAATCTTATATTAGTAGTACATATTATTTCCTTAGTCCGGATCCGGATCCGGCCCAAGGCAGATCAAAGATCCCGGCCCCCGGCAGCCCGACCAGTACAATAATTTATTAATCGAAAAATGGCTTACTCTGTATAAAAATTCATTACCAGGAACCACACGTGTTTATGAACCCTATAAGTAGTAGCCCCCATGAACCTTAGCCGGAGCCCAGAGCGCCGGAGGCCCGTAGTTCCGCAGGCCCAGTAGTTATTAACCCTGGGTGTCATGATAATTTTATCTTTTTCACGTAAATTACTGGATTTATTTAGAAGTGAATCCTCTACTATTATTACCGCTAACTATAAGAAGGTGCCCATCCAATTTGCAATTCTTAAGCGAAGCGAAAGTTAGATGAATATAAGAAGTAATGTGTAACGTCTTGCAGTAAAAGACAAAGACAATAATATACTAATAATAACCGTGTACATATAAAAGTTATTAATTAAATGAATGAGAAACTCACTCCAATCGTTAAATTCACACTAAATCCTTAATCTAACCTGAAGATCCTTATATGGCATCGTGTAGTTCTAGTGCCCATTTTTAAATATATTAGAGGATTAGATAAGTCAAGGTCTATTTATTACATACAGTATCTGAGTAAAAAGCTCTCGTTATCTTAGCGTTACTGTATACTAAACTCTAGCTAAGATTACATATCTAGGCGTACGTACATAAATCCCGTAGGGGGTAAAGAAAAGATAAGGGGGTAAGAGGCAAACGGACTATAAGCCCAGGTCGTAATACTAATACTACTTGGAATAAAATAAATGACTAATCGAGGTATATATAACTATATAGCTCCATCTCAAAATATTGAATATCTGTCTCGTAGGTGCAGAGGAGTGGCGGTAAATCTGTTTTAAAGAGTACACAAAATAAAAAAACCACCAACCAGTCATAGAATGTATCATACAGTGATACCCATTAGCCATGACCGCCAACCGTTGCCGAAAGAACAATAACCACCTATATATTCAAATGCTAATAAGAATACAAATGGGAGTACCCATTTAAATATTGCTAATCACTTAGAAGATCGTCTCTGATGTTCACGAACTTTTAAAACTCAAATAAGCGTTAAGTTATTAAGTAGATCTCTTCGCTGAGCATGTGTATAATTTTTCTTTAATAAAAATGAAAATTTGAACTGATATTTTAATTTATACAGGCGCCATGTTATATAAGCCAACTTCTCCCATGATAACCGACATGGGCCACTCCCTCTCCCGCGCAACCCATTTCGCTGACTGCTAAAATGCTTCCAGATATGAATACACTGCTTTGAAACTCTGATGCTCTCTCTCTCCGACAGAAGCAGGAGGTGGTACGTGGAACACCTCGCTGGTGGTCACGGTGAAATTGCCTCGCCCGATGATTCGTGAGCGTGTGCAGCCGGTTGCTCTCTTGGGATAACCAGGAGCAATCAACGCAAACGTCAACGCAACGTCCGAAAGGGCACAACAAAAATGCTTGTTGCGTCAAATTTGCAATAAAATAAGACGAAGAAAAATTCACTCGCGCCAGGGAATTCGAATCCATCGACAACAGCGTACGCCGTTAGACTGAATTACAGGAAGCATCTACCACTAGTCCATCGCCTTTTCTAGAAAAAAGAAGGACATATCGGCAACAGTTTTTTAATTTACTGCTCAGATATCACTGCTTTGAACATTAAGTAGCTTATTAAATCAGCACAGAAGGTGGTATGAGACACCTGCTATGGCTCACATGAACATTCTGCTTGTGTGCCCCTCCCTGAGGTGATACAGGAGCAACCAACCATAAGTCAAAGGAACCCCGAAATGGGCACAACATGCTTTGTGTTGCGGACAAATTTTGCAATTAATTAGATCGAAGAAAAAAATTCACTCGCGCCCCAGGACTCAACTATACGACAACAGCGTCGCCCGTTAGACATGTACAGGCGTAAGCTCTCTACGTTACCATGCCGATCCGCCCTTTCTAGAAAAAAAGAAGACATATCGGACAGATTTTCTATTTACTGCGTCCAGAAATCACGTTGCTTTGAAACTAAAAAGTACTTATTTAAATCGACTTAGGAAGGTTGGTTTGAAGAACACTGCCTGTAGGCGCTACATGAACATCTCGCATTGGGATATTCTACTGAGGAGTGTAACAAGAAGGCAAACCAATTTCAAAGTCAAAGAACGCCGAAACGGGCACAACATGCTTGTTGCAACAAATTTGCAAAATAAGACAAAGAAAAATTTCACTCGCGCCAGAATTCGAACCATTGAACAACCACGTCGCCGTTAGACAATGTCAGGAGGCTCTACCACTAATATCCGCTTTCCCAGAAAAGAAGGCATATCGGAACAGTTTTCTAATCTATCTGCTCCGATACCACTGCCTTTGGAAAACTCAGGAACTTTTTTAACCGCACAGGCAGGGTGTTCGAACACCTTGCTGCGGTTACAGGAACAACCAGCTAAAGTAAAGCAACGCCGAAATGGGCACAACATGTTGTTGTTGCCAAGATTTGCAATATAAGAAGAATAAAAATTTCACTCCGCGCAGGACTCGAACCATCGAAAACAGGGTCGCTGTTAGACAAATGTGCAGTAGGCTCAACCACTAGTCCGATCCAACCCCCCAGAAAAAAAGGTATTTCGGAAGCAGTTTTCTAACTCGCTGTTCGATATCACTGCTTTTGAAACCTGTAATTATTTAAATCCATGGAAGGGTGCTTGGACCCCTATTATATATATATAATATAATATATTATATTATATATAATAATTATTATATATATATATATATATATATTATATCAATATATATATATATATACTATATATAATATATCAATATTATATTATATATATATTATTATAACATCATATATATATATTAATATCAATATATACCTATATATAGATATATATGAAACTATATATATATACTATATAGTATATATATACAATATATATACTTATATAATATATATATAAATAGATATATATAATGAGAATAATATTTTAACGTTCTGAAAAAGAAATAATATTTTCAAATGTTTATTTGCGTTTTCTAAGCATTTCATTTTTTCTTACATTAGATCACAAAAAAAATTCATTTAAAAAAGAAACGAACAGTTTTTTTTTCCTAAAATTTGCCGGTAACAACTCGCATATAAAATCCTTACAGAATGACGTGTTATTTTAAATGCTTTTGTTTGAATTAATTCGGCTGCCACACGTTATTGATGTTTTATTTCAAAAATTTTGAACATTTACTTTTCAGAGATTGTCCAAAAAAAAACTTCTAGAAAATAAAATTTGAAATAAAGTGTCTAACTGAAATTTATTACTACACAAAATAGGAGTATTTTAGTGAAAAAAGCATTGAAATATCTTGAATATTAAAGATTTTATTGCCATTTTTGTGAAAGCCCCGAAAAAAAAAAATTTTCCCATCTCAACCCCCCCCAAAAAAAAACGAACAGTTTTTTTTTTTTGGTTTCCCCAAAAAATTGAAAGATAAATATAGTTGTCATCTAAAAAACTCTTTTCTTTTATCGGGTTCGAAGAAAATGGATTTTGAGGATAAAGTCTCCCCTTAAATCGCAATCAATAAATTTTATCCTCAAATAAATGAATGATCAGACGATCGGTTAGGTAGCCTTGTATTGAGAAAAAACGTATCATTAGTAAAATCATTTACTAATACTTTTTAAAAACATATTTTAATTAATATGTTTGTATATATATTTTTATATACCCTTTATTATTTGTCTTAGAAAAGAACCTCATATTCATCATCTGAAAAATTTTGGGAAAGTAAAAAAAAAAAAAAAAAAAAAGGGAATTATAAAAAAAGTTCTTCCGAAAAAAATGTTTTTCTCAAATACCGTAGATTAGGTCGCCTAATTTTCATGACTCAAAAGAATCCTTTGAGCTTATAAACTTTCCTTGTACTGACTTATTGAACATGAGACTTGTTACTGTTATCTTTGTCTTGATATAATTATCAAACCCTGCAAATTTGTTTGTGGCATATCTTTATAGATATATATATAGATATATATATATATATATATATATATATTATATATATTATATTATAATATTATATTATACTATATATAATATCTTCCCTTGATATACTATTATATATATATATATATATATATATATATTATTATTATTTTAGTATATATATAATTATATATCAAAATTTATTATCTATATATTATATATAATATATTATATATATATATATATATATATATATATATATATTATATATATATATATATATTACGGATATAAATATATATATATTTAAATATATAATATATAATATAATATATATATAATATATATATTAGTAGTATTATATATATTATATATTATTATACCTATATATATAC
>JABUQX010080452.1:0-21103 GCA_015478945.1 Trachelipus rathkii
ACGAAAAGGAATTAAGAAGCATATCGAAACAGAAACCTTAATAATATCCGACTTGTGGGCTGCATATAAGGATATCGAAAAGATTCCAAAAATGAAATATCGACATATCATTGTTAACCATTCTACAAACTTTGTCAACCCTGGGAATGGAGCTCATACACAGAAGATTGAATCATTATGATTTCAAGCGAAACAACGCAACAAAAAGGAATGTGGAACAGCTAGATATTTACTTGGCAGCTATTTGTTTGAATTCATGTGGAGGAAACAAAACAAAGATAAAGATTTATTTGAACAGATTCCTTGTGATATTAAATTTCAGCCACCAAAATAAATATATATGAGACTTTATTTTAACTATCTATTATTTAATAAATGTTAATTGTAATCAGTTGAGTTTTAACAGATTCTGAACGAAATTATCGGAATTTTTTTTTCAGATAATCGGTTTTTTAATATCTTTAGGCCCCATGTCAAAGTACTAGAACAGTGTTGCCAAACTTCTCTCATATATAAATTTAATGAATAAACGCAAAAAAAAAAAAAAAAAAAAAAAAAAAACTTTGAAACGTAAAAAAGAATGATATATGAAAACAACGAAAAATGACGTTTATAAAAATATCGTAAAATTGGCGGGTAACGGTAACGTTGCTAAATATATATAATATATATATATATATATTATATATATATATATATATATATAATATATATATATATATATATATATATATTATATATATATATATATAGTATGACACTACAGAAAAACCAATATATATTTTTAATCAGCGCATAAAAAAAAATTTACCGAATGTAAAAAACAAAAACAAAAACAAAGTACGACACTTACAGAAAAACAAATTACATTATTTGCAATGGAATTGGCGTATAAAGCTTATTATATAAAATCGTTTATGATTTAAAACTAACGAATACCCTAGAGTAGACCGCATAGAATATCAGGAGTCGGGGTCTCTCGGCCTCTAGGTGAACGAAGGGGGGGACTTCCGCTCCCCTTTGTCCCCCATCGGCTCGAGCCCCCTAATGGAAATGTTTCCTTGAACTTCAATTTTTAGGGGGCTCGAGCCGATGGGGGACGAACTCCTTGATATCTATGCTCTCTATTTCTAGTGTTCGTTAGTTTTTAAATCATTTTAAAACGACTTTTTACAATAAAAACTTTTATACGCTGTTCCAAATATATAATTTTTTTTCCGTAAGTCTAATTACTTATTCGAGATAAATTCATCCTGGCCCTTTTATGGAAAAAATCAAGAAAATATATTATATTTATCAATATAATATATATATATAATAATATATATATTATATATATATATATATATAATATATATATATATATAATATTACCATACTCGTTACATAGTATAATTTATAAAGGATATAGTAAGTGCTACCCAGATTTCTGGTACACAGCTGTAAGAAAATATTGTACAAAAAAAGTCCTTGTTTCACATAAGCTGTATTATATTCTTTTGGTTGATAGCTATCAAGGTTCACCGAGTGGCTCTGGCTCTCAAACGGCTGAGGCGGATTGGATAGGGTTTAGTTAGAAATATTAGATCGGAGAGCCAAATCTTGAACGGCTCTCTCGGTCAATTAAAATTGATACTGTAATGGGTTAATTAAATTGAAAGTAATTTCTAAAAGCAATTAATTTTGAACAGCTGAAAATCTAATGTGTGTTCAATGTAAAATATCATAGACATAATTAATAAAGAAATAAATAAAGGAACGTTTCCATTCCAAAACTATTTTATTATTTATGCTTATATCAAGGTGATCTCTTTAATAAGGCCAATTAATCATTATAGAGATCAGTCTTTGTACATAGCCGTGGTGGGTCCTGTACAGTGACAAAAAAAACCCTTTCTGATCTAGGGGCACATAAACAAAGAAAAAAAATTGATAGTGAATGCCAAAAAACCAATTATAGCTAAAGTAGTGACTCATATATGAAAGAAAAAAAACCAATTCAAATAAAGTCAGTGCGTTTGATAATAGCTCATAAACTTTATTACCATAAGGAATAGCGTGAAGATTCCCGTTATTTTAAAAGTCGCTATTCTTGTGAAAAAGAGCTCCATTTTCAAATAATATCACCGGCAAAAAAAAAAAAAAAAAAAAAAAAAATTAAAAAAACGGGCAAAAGAGAATTTAACATGCCCACCCAAAAAAAAGACCGTCAGAGGTAGGGGAAAGTTAAGCACTACATCTAAAGCATCTGCAAAAACTTCGAACGTTTCCCCCTCTTTCCCCAAATCTCCAATTCGAAGAGAAGAAAATTCGAACTCGGATGGAGAGGAAAGTCAGGACCTTCATACCCCGCTACAAGCAAGATCTGTTACCCCCACAGTCTCCCCCCTCGTTGGGGGGGACTCCAAAGACCAGTCTGCCTATTGGCGCCATTCCAAAGTTAGATTTGCGTAATACGATGACTTGGTTACACACAACGATTACCGTTTTCAAACTTAATGGAGTGGATGATCCAAAAGAGCCCGTAAGAATATTGGCCTCCGTCCTCCCCCATGATATCATAGCGACCATCAAATTTCAATTGAGTGGAGATTGCTTTCAAAAGTTAATTGCAGCGATAGAGGAAGCTTAAGCTCCCAATCTGAGAAGTTCAAATCAGTGATGATTTTGCAAAAAAAGGAAGGAAAAAAAGAAGAACTTCCTTCAGTTTACTTGGCAAGAGTTACGCGTGGATGTTAGGAAAGAATAGATTCGATTCTGCTTGCTGAAAAACAATGCGCCTTAGTGCATAGTTGTTTATTAATGAGCTTCCATCTCGCATACAAGAAGAGCTTAATGACTCTGGCAGACGATAGCAGTCTGTGAAAAGAATCACAAAAGTACGCAGATAACTTATATAAAAACTTTTATAGAAATGACTACGAAACCCCCCACGAGAGAAGGGGGAGAATTGGGGGGCGGTAAATCATTTACAAGAGAGAACATTTCCAACCCAAGAAATGAGGATCTCCATGAGAGAGTCGCAAATAACAACAAACAAACAACACAATTTCGCCCAGTTTCAGAAGACGGCTAAGGTAAACCAGAGAGTTTCTTTCGAGAGATGAAAGGCCTTCTCAAGTCTCTCACCAAAGTCGCCAGGACAGCTGAGTGAGGCTGCTGCCAAACCTACTCGAGCAGAAGAACAACCATTCATTTCAGAGAAGGTAGAAGAAATGCTCCATAGAGACACGGTAAACAAGGGCAACACTGTAAATGCTGAGTTACTCGGCGAGTTATGTAAACCACACTCCAGATTCCTCCATAGAAGTTACACCTGCCACTCGGAATTTTGTCCTATGTATTCTTTGGTATTCCCGCCAAATGGAGAAAGTCAGCAAGCCCATGAGTCCCATCCCCAAAGAAGGCAGGGAAACGCATCAGATCCCCCCTCGAACAGGAGTTAGGGGGGGAGGTGAATATTTTAGATGAAAATTATCGTATTTGTAATTATGGGGATTTTGCTGAAGTAAATAATTTGCATGCGTCTACTAGTAGGTTTAATAATAATAATAATAATAATAATAATAATAATAATAATAATAATAATAATAATAATAATAATAGGAATAATATTAGGTATGTTTGGTATTCTAATGGGTATAATAATAATAATAGGGAGGTAGCTTTGAGTAATTTTAAGAGTATCGAGCAAAGCGCTCTATGGCATGTACAAGGAAGTCATCCTCCTTACAACGAAGCTCTGAGTATCCCGAATATTGATGAGAGTATCGATGTAACCCATACGATACCCACGTTGGCCTCTACCGACGCACAAGATATGTTAACGACGGATGCTTTCACAGGAGAAAGTCCGGTCATGAATAATATGTCTATTAAATAATGTAAGAGATTATAAACTTTATACTATTATGGATAAAATATCAAAAAGAGTCTTCATTTTAGATTGTGGTAGTGAGATCAATTTACTCCCTATGGAAGGAGAAAATAATATATCGATTATTTGCGTACAAATTAAAGCAGCCAATGGATAAACCGTAATTGACGTATCTTCACGCGAAATTGTTACAGATGAATTTTGGTTTTAAAGAGAACTTATGATGTAGAATTTTTAACAACTAAATTGCCAATTTGCATATTAGGAATGCCGTTTTTAAAAAATTTTTCGTTTAATATTAATTTTGAGACAGACAGGTTAACAGATACTCAGAGCAAGGAATGTATAAATTTGTGTAATAAAACAATTTGTAGAGATAAGGCTTTTATTCATACTCTCTCTCAATTTTCTTCTTCTGTAGCTCATAATGAACTTTTTAGTGATATACCTATAGTTAATATTCTGGTATTATAATTTAACATTTATTTATAAATGCATATTTACCGGAAAATTTTAAGGTTCGGGAAGAGCAGCTTAAAGCTTGGGATGTCTTGTTCAGAGAATTTGGGGGAGGGGAGAACGCCGAGTCGAAACTTAAGAATAGAAATGGGGGGGGATACTTGTGCTTTACGTGGGGGAGAGGAGACCCGCGTTCCAACTGCTATCTTGAAGGAATTAGCTTCACTTTTTCCTTATAAAACTAATATAAGCGGAGTTCCAATAAAACTTAAACCTCGTCGTATTCCTCATAAATTATTCGAACAAACAAAGAGGGAGCTATTAAATTTAGTAAAAGCGAAAGTTTTAAAGAGGGCACCATCGCAATGAGTTTCCCCATCAGTGTTTTGGAAAAAAATGGGGGAGGGGTACGAATCGTGTGTGATTTTAGAAAACTTAATTCCGTGGCGAAAAATGACGTATTTGCTATGCCGAATATAAATGATATATTTAGTGGGCTTCATGGTACAAAGGTATTAAGTAAACTTGACGTCACGAACGCGTACTATCTTCTGCCTTTGGCAGAAGCCGATTCAAACATTATTTTACTATTTTAAATGATCGGAAATTTTTCTTTTAGACAATTACCGATGGATTTAAAAATTCGAGTCGAGTTTTCAGAGATTTTTAACTATATGTACTTCAAAGGCATTCCCGTGTACACGTGTATTTAGGGGGGAACGATATTTTGATAGGGAACCAAAGATTTAATCAGGACCACGTGGACTTAAACAAGTATTTGAGAGATTAAATTGTTTTATACAATTTGTTTAAATAAAAAAAAAAATGCAGATTTTTGGGGTAAAAGGTTAAGTTATTTGGGTTTTGACTTGAACGGAAGAAGGCTTGCGCCATTATCTGAAAAAGTTAAGGAAAATAATTATATTCCTCGCCCTTAACCATTAAAAGAAGATGCGTTCGTTTGTTGGCAAATTTCATTTTACCGCCAAAAATATACCGTGTTTTACAAATCTAACGTTGCCTTTGTATAATTATTTAAAGGGAAAAAATAGTTCTAATAAAAAAAGTCACGTGGTCTCCCGAGGCTGAGAAGTCTTTTGTAGATATAAAACAAGCGATTCGTCACGCCTCACGGCTCAGGTTCCCAGCAGTTCGATGCGCCTCTCAAAGTGTACATTTATGCAAATCATAAAGCTTTTAATACGGTAATTATGTCTGACGATGAGAATGGGACTCTTTTTGCTTTTATAGTGGGTCTTTTAATACCACAGAAAAACGTTATTTGCCAGTAAATAAGCTTTTATTGGGGTTAACGAAATTATTCAAGAAATATGGGTCAATTTTAGCGGGGAAAAGCATGTGCGTATCTGTTTATGTCTGCTCGCTGCGTTATGTATATAAAAAAAAAGCATGCTAATGCATATACAAAATCATATTTTAATGCTAGGGAATTGAGGGAACTCGCTATTTTGAGTACTTTTAATATCACGATGAGTTAATTACCGAAAATCCAAAAATGCGTTATTAAAATATTTACCTTGCCGAATAATTTATTGCCCAAGATGAGAGGAGAAGAATTGTAGGTCCAAATAGGTAGTCTCTGACTCCGGCCCACCGATTCACCAACGGCCAATATGAGCAATCAGCTGGGGCTACTATCAGCGGACTGGACGTAGTGCTATTAACTTGGTAAATGAATGAAAACGAGCCGATAGATGCTCTCGGTTAGAAATGAATGCAGCAGTCCGCGCTAAAGCAGGCCAAATTGTTGAATTTGCAAAAAATAAATTTGGTAACTACGTTTGATAAAAATGCAAAAAAGATTATGGTGGCATTTCAAACGAGATTTGGCTTTGAAGAAATTAGACAGCACCAACAGTCAAATAAAATACCTTAGTGATCTGATGGCGAAAAAAGAGAAAAAACAACTTTGAAGTTAATAAGGCAGAAATTCTTTTATAACAAAAAGGAGATAGAATTAGTGGTCGATGTCTCTTTAAACTATTCGCGCGTTTTTGTGCCGGAAAAGAGTGTGCAGAACGTAATCAGCGAATACCACAATAAAGGACATTTGGGTGTGAATAAAACCCTCCTTAGCATAAAAAATAAAATTTGTTGTGATACAAGCAACTGCAAAATGGCGACAAAACAGATTATTCTGCACGAGCGACAGGGCTTGTTCAAAAAAATAAAAACATCCGGCGAAGTCGTTGTATTAAAACCTATTTCTATAACTCTAACAGAGGTTTGCCAGGCGCCATTATGTTGAAATACTTATTACCTTAATGCAAAGAGGATACAAATACCTACTAATGTAATTGACCGCTACAGTAAGTACCTGTTCGCTGTGCCTCTTAAAGAAATAAATTCGGGAGAAATATTGAATGCATTCATTCACGAGCTCTTTCCGTTTTGTGGAGTTCCTCAGGTAATTATTTCGGATTTAGGTGCGAATTTCACTAGTCGCATGTTCGAGGAAGTCTGCAGGGCCGTGGGAATGGAGCACCGGACTACGTGTAGCTCAAATCCTAGATGTAATGGCCTCCTGGAGGTAAGTCATAGGAATTTGCTGGCTTGTCTGAGATGTATGTTGCAAGAGCATGATTTAAGCCCCTCCGACTGGCCGAGCCTCTTACCTATGGTGTTGTTCACTCTGAGACTCGCGCCGATAACAAAGAATGGTCTCAGCCCCGCAAACTTGATGTTTGGCCAAAATATAGCAATACCTAGTGGATTAGTTGATCCTGCTTCGGAAACGGCCCCAATAGAATATAATGCATATGTTAAAAAGCTAGCCGCCCTTTTGGCGCAGCCGCTGGCTCCACACACCAATTATAAAAATTGACATGTCTTTGTGCCTAAAGGGTTACATGAGGCAAAATTTGTCGTGGTGCGGCAGACACAGTTTAATGTCGGCAAACTAGCTCCCCGCTATGTCGGCCCTTTCAAAGTTATAAAAGTTAATAAACAGAACGTACTTATCGAAAAAAAATGGGAAACCTCATTTAGAAAATTTAGGTCGTTCAGCATATATTATAACTTAGTAGATTTAGAAAGAGAAAATAACACTTAAAAAAAAAAAAAAATGAATAAATAAAATAAAATACTAATCCGTTTTCTTTCAGATGGTAAAAACGCCTAAAGGAAAGGTGTTACATAAAAATGATTAAAAAGAGTTGCCTCCAGTAGGAGTGCTATTATTTTAGTAGAAAATTATTGTTTTACTCTCTAACTTTCGTAGTCACTGTCTCCTCTATCCTAAACTTTTTTAAAAAAATTGTCAGAAGGGGATGTTACAGGCAACTTTTAAGATAACCATTATGTACCGTACTCGTTACATAGTATAAAATTTATAAAGGATATATGTAAGTGCTACCCAGATTTCTGGTACACAGCTGTAAGAAAATATTGTACAAAAAAAGTCCTGTTTCCGACATAACTGTTTATTTCTTGTTGTATAGTATCAAGGTCACCGAGGTGGCTCTGGCTCTCAACGGCTGGGCCGATGGGATAGGGTTAGTTAGAAAATATAGATCGGAGAGCCAACATCTTGACGCTCTCTCGGTCATAAAATTGATACTGTAATGGTAATTAAATTGAAAGTATTTTAAACATTAAATTTGGAACAGTGAAATATCTTAATGTGTGTTCATGTAAAATAGTCATTAGACATAATTAATAAAGAAATAAATAAAGGAACGTTTCACTATTCCAAAACTTTTATTATTTGCTATATCAAGGTGATCTCTTAAATAGGGCCAATTAATCATTATAGAGATCAGTCTTTGTATATATATATATTATATATATATATATATATATATATATATATATATATATATATATATATATATATATATATATATATATATATATATATATATATATTAGGACAGGTTACATAGATTTAAATAAATAATTATGATTTGCTGTGAAGCTCTTTTATTGCAAAACAACTTTTCTTTTCACTTTTATCAAATAAAATTTTGTTGTTAGGTTATTTCTCTAGAAAACGTTACATATCATTAGTGGCGGTTTAAGCATGGCTTCGTGTTGTAGTGCTGCTGAAAAAAAATTTAGTGCTTTGTGACAACACACGCTAAAATTTCGTTTCTTGTATCATATATATAAATAATATATATAATATATATATATATAATATATATATAATATATATATTATAATATATATTATATATTATAATAAATATATATATATATATATAATATATATATATATATATTTTATAAATTGGCAACTGTGGTTCTCTTTTAAATTTGACAACTGTTCATAGGTATAACAACAAACGATGATTTTTCTAAAACTCGATGTTTTAAGAATCTGTTAAACGCACTATTACCATGTAAATTGCAAATGCACTTTTATTTAGTTAAAATAAAATTTTAAAAAATACATATTTAAAAAAAATAAAAAAAATATAGTTAATTAGTATACATTTTTATCAAAAAATTATAAAAAAAAATCGATAATGTTTAAATTTTATCAATTAAAAATATAATATGCATACATTAAAAATATCGAAGGGGTTATTACGATCCAGGCCATATATATAAAATATAATATATATATATATATATATATATATATATATATATATATATATATATATATATAATATATATAATAGGACCTGTTATGTTTTAAGACTCCGTCAGTTTGATTTTTTTTTGATTTTTTTTTAATTAATTTCTAGAATATGATTCTAACAGTCAATTTAAGGGGGTGACGGACATGATTCAAAAGATTATGGACCAGTTACGTTTACGACTCCGTCAGTTAAATTTTTTTTTTTTTTTTAACTAAAGAATACCAAGGCGTTAAAAACCGCAAGGATTGCAGGAGTCGGGGTCTAAACTCGGCCTTTCCGGGGGAACGACAGTAGGACTATTTCCCCCCCTCCGGGAGGGTCTCCGGAACCCCCGCTCTTGGTATTTGGGTGTCGGGGGTTCCTCGCCCCCTCCCCTACGGGTATGGAAAAACGTCCCCCCTCTTTCCCCCTTCTGAGCCCCTTAATTTTTTTATTTTTTTTTTTATTAATTTTTTTTGTTTAGATTTTGTAATAAGCTTACACGCTGATTCCAAATATGTAATGGTTTTTCTGTAAGTTCCGTACTTTTCGAGGATATTTTCATTTATGATTTTTTTTTTACATTTTTAATTAATAAGCTTTATACGCTGAGTTCAAATAGGCAAATTGGTTTTTCTGTAAACGTTATAGGTACTTTTCGAAAAATTTAAACGCAAAATTATTGTTAAGGTTTTATGAGCAACTGAATTATTTTAAAATACTTCAACTTTTGAATTCTGTATATCTTTACACTGAAATTCATTGTTAATATCATATACTAGCAATATGTTAAAAAAAAAAAAAAATCAAAACTGACGGAGTCTTTTTAAAACATAACAGGGCCTATATATATATATATATATATATATATATATATATATATATATATATATATATTATATATATATATATTATATATATATATATATATATATAATATATATATATATTTTTTGTGCCACTTGTTTGTGACCAGGAGTAAGAATTGACACCAGTAAGGAAGATGGACCAATTATAGATCTTGGAATGAGTTTCTTAACAGTGTACATGCACTGGAGCGAGTCCGAATGCACTCGGAATTTTAAACGTATTTCGCTTGGCTGGTGAGTTAATGAAGTTAAATGTTATAGGTGAATATGAAATGAAAAACATAAAGCCAATGCGTTATAAGGTATTATTAGCCTTTAGTGATTTATATCTAACTAATTGTTTGATTGAATTGTATAATTTATATCCTAGCTTATAATTTTGTGAATATTTCAATCCAGGTGATTACGTAAATTTAACATTTGGTGAGTTGGAAGCACGGCAAAATAATGCCAGTGCATAGGTTGACGTTATGAATGAGGTGATAGATGATAATGTTGACAAACATGCTGAACCTTTGGATATAAATTTCAATGTTGATAATAATGAAATTTTACAATTAATAAATCATTGGAACAGGCATATTGATAAGTTTACTGTAATATTATATAAATTTATGGTTTGTAATAATGTTGCTTCACACCAAAGCTATAGTTGATAAGTCATGTAAATATGTATCGGTTTTAAATAAGACTTTATAGAAGGCGGTTGTTTCACTTCGTACTACAAGCTAGCCGGGCAAGAGTCCTTAAGAAAGGATGAATACGAATAGTATAAAGTTTGGCGACATATTAAAACCTTTAGCGGTGACGAGGATGTTGAGGAATGGGTTACAAAATTTGAACTAGTTTGCAGCATTAATAAGTGAAAGAGGACCTATGAACGAATTGTTAATGGACAACGGAACAGTTTTTAGGTTGGAAAAATTGAAGATTTTGTTTAAAAAAATGGGGAATAGAAAGAAGATTTAGAGCAGCTTATAGAGCAGAAGGAAACGGAATTGTGGAGAGATTTCATAGAACAATAAAGAAGATAGCGGAAAAAGCAAAGGTTTCACCTGCTGAAGCAGTATTTTGGTATAATATAGCGCCAAAGTTAGGGTTGAAAGGAGAGTCAGTTCCATACAAAAATTTGTTTTCATGCGAGTGGCTCAGACCAAATAAAAAGGAGTTTGGGGAGGATATAAAGGTGGAGTGCGGTTTTCAAGTTGGAGAAGAGGTTTAGATAAAACCAGGTTTAAGTAATGACTGCACGGTAAGGCGGAAAAAAGTAAAAGTGACGAAGATAAATTCAAGCAACAATATAGACATAGATGGAATGGCTCGACATATTATGGATATCAGAAAAATAGTGGAAGAGAAAGATTCATCAGTAGAGTCGGTATCAGAAGAAAAGGAAATGGTGGGGGAATTAAATAGAGAACAACGGGAGAAGAAATTACAGAATAGATTGGTGTACGAGAGGCTTGGGGGTTTAAAATGATTTTTGAAATCATGTGGGCGTGTAATATATAAATTTATGGTTTGTAATAATGTTGCTTCACACCGAAGCTATAGTTGATAAGTCATATAAATATGTATAGGTTTTAAATAAGACTTCATAGAAGGCGGTTGTTGCACTTCGTACTACAATTACAGATATCACATGTCCAGGTGGATTACTTTTAAATCAGGCATGTCAAGTAAATCCAGATGTTATTGTTACTATACGTTATGCTTGGAGAAATGACGAGAAGTTAACATTACAGAAATGTTGGTGTCTAAATGCCAGGATATATGTTAAGTCTCGGATTGAACAATTATGTGGATTTTATGACGACATATCAAATTACTGTTAATATAGGATTAGCAAAGAAGCAGAAAAGTTTTGGTTTGTCAATCCAAGTGGCGTAATGTTGTTTTTGAAAGATAAATTCTTACCAATTGTTATGCTTAGAAAAGTTGGAGAAATAATATTTAACACTTTTAAAACTTTTGGAACTATAGTGGCTAATAGTTCAAAACATATTCCGGTAAAATGTCTTTGGGCAGGGCGTAACGCATGCAGCATTAACCAAAGATGTAAACATAACTGTGATAGAAGTTTTGATCAGATTGATTCTGGTGTAGTTGCCTCTTATGATAAATATCTGAATACAACGTAAGAAGTTAAGAATTTTATTTGGATGATGGGTGCGGGCGTTCTTTACTATAAAGCGAAATTTGATAGTGATAGGATAGTAGGGTTAAATTCAAATAGCCGAATTTAGAGTTCTTTAACTCTTTCTAATGAAGGCATGAGTAATTTATCAGTTATTATCAAACCAAGAATGAGACGAAGTACCTTTCTTTGTTAGTTGGTAAAGTCAAATCTCAGGAATTATGTGCCTCTCTCTTTGGCTGAGTACAGAATTACGTATCATTTAAGTTAGATTATAAGTTATATATTGTTTTATTATCGAAAAGGTATTAAAGGTTTATTGTTTAAGAAGAATGGTTTTAATATTTTACATATAATTAGTTGGTCATTGCTCCGTTCCACATTCTGCGTACCGTTAAGCAGTTCAGGGGTGAAATAAAGCTTACAAATTGGAGCTCAATTTCAAAGAAAATTGATTATTTAGAACTTTAAAATCCATTAAGTATGATTTTCGTCACACCCTGAAGAGAAGAGTCAATCGTACGACAACCTTTTTCTTTTTTAACTGAAATTGGAAATTTTAATCAATGAACTGACAGACGTACGAAGTTCGAAATAATAATAATAATAATAATAATAATAATAATAATAATAATAATAATAATAATAATAATAATAATAATAATAATAATCATAATTTGAATCTTGATATCCTTAATAATCGAGAGCTTAAGTTAGATTTTGGCTAAGAAAGAGCGAAATGGATCTCTGGTCAGAACTCAGTTTAAAACCTCTATTATTTTTTTCTTTTTCGAAATATAGGCATAGATATAAAAAAATGACCTTTTTTTAAAAAATTAAAGGTTAAATTTTTTTCAGTGCATGCAAGTACTATCAATCAATAGCCTAGGCCTAATATAGGCAGTCAGAATTACCCTAGGCCTAATATAGGTAGTCAGAATTAAGGTGGAACCAAAGCCATGGAGTCTGAGCAAAAATAAAATCTGCTACAAATTTTATTGCTATATACAGAGGATTTGAGAGCTGCAGACATAACAAAGAAGGAGGCATATGATCCAGGAGGGGCATAAGGTTCATAGGAGGCTTGCTGAAATTCTCATATATTCAAGGTAAGGTGATGGGGAAAAAATTTAGTGTAGGCCCCTAGTGGCTATGTTAAAATGTGCTGAACCCCTTAGATATAGTATTTAGTAAATTATTTAGTATAATATTTTTTTACTTAAGTTTTTTGTTTATGTAAGTTTAATAGGCCTAGGGTAATTCGGTAATAGTTGAGCAGAACCGAGGCATCGCCGAATTTTATAAAAATCACAGCATATACTCTAAGAAAAATATAATGTATAAAAAAAGTAAAAATGACTGATGTCTTTAAGGAAAAAAGTTACAGCCTCTCAAGTTTGTGAACAATCCCATAGGCTTTTCTTATACTCCAACCCGACCGGAATTCCATTCCATCGCACTTTACGGCGTAGGGTACTTTAGAAATCACGAGGAAAGGGAAGAATATAGGCAATAGGTAGGTTACGAAATCATAGTGTGAAAAGCAATCTTTAAAAAATTTTGCAAATTGAATATATTTTTTTTTTTTTGCATACGATACAATAAAATAAAATTGAAAAATGAATATAATAACACTAGAATATATATATATATATATATATATATATATATATATATATATATATATATATATATAATATAATATTATATAGTAATATAGTATATATATATATATCCTCCCAGTCGGTCGTTCACCTTGATAGTGTTGGAGGGCTCTTGGGATGCTGGTTGAGGCAGGATATACGGATTTAACCACCCGCCCTTCAGGCATCGTCCTAAGCGAAGAAGCGATTTTTTTTCCTCCAGAGGGGTAGAATGCACGCCATGACACCTTCCTACGGAGGGGGCAATCTGGCCCCGGTCATCTGCTGCTGAAGCGGCTTTGTGAGCCGCATCACTTGTTCGTGATTCGGTGCACACGACCCAGCGCACTAGGTTTGGTTCTTTTTCCCTACGCTCCTGGAACATCTAATAATAAAAGACTCCACGCCGCTTAGCCGGTCCTCCGGCACAAACCCATAGGGCCGACACCATTGAGGGGGGACCCCTTTAATATTATCACAAAGATGGGATACCTTCGAAGACCTCCGAACCTTGATGAAGACGTTGATGCAGTAGTGCACAAATCAACATCCCTCTTCTTTTGAATCTGCACTTCTATTCTTCCTCTTAAAGCTACATCCCTTCGTTCTTTTAAAACATGACCATTATCAACAGCTCCCAGCTGGAAACATCCCTTTGGTCCTATTTTTGATCTCTGGGGCATTCCCGAAAGGTACCATCTCACAGTCGTTACTCATTCGTTTCACTCCATATGCTGCACCCCCTCCGGGGAATGTCAGCAGATACATCATTCCCGAGTATCACATACTGCGATCCACTACCTCCAAAGCTCTTACTGAGCACAGAACCATTTTTATCAGTAATAGCACTTGAAAAAATTTTAGGCGTTGAAGATCCTCCAGTCACATTAATGAGTAATGGGTCTCCTTCTCGGTCAAGCTACTACCCGGAATCAAAGTTCTTTCTTGTCATCCTTAACGTCTCTCGCAGATATTTCTCTCTTATTTCTACTCCCGATGAAATAAGAACACATCTAAAAGCACTATTTACTGTTATGAACAGAAAGACGAAGATTACAGCTGTCATCATGGAAAATCTCCACAGAAAAGATTTCCTTTTACAAACGTTATAGACTTTCCCCCTCGTCGGGACACTCCTGATAAACCAAATCCTCATTTACTGCTAACCTTTAAATACCCTTATCCACCTACAAAGTAAAAATAGGGTTTACAACCACAGTGTTCGCACGTTTATCCCTCGAACCCAGCGTTTGCTTTTTAAATGTCAACGGTTTGGTCATCCCGAAAATACTGTAGGGGACAGGATGACATATTTGCCCAGTCTGCGGAGAATTTTTTCACATTCCTTCTGAAAATACCCCTAACTGTAGAAACTGTGGAGGGCCCCACAGTGCTTCTTCTTTCCAATGCCCATCATTTACCTGTTTTTGAACAAGAGGTTTTGGAATTATGTACCATCCAAAAATGAGCAGGAGCGATGCCATACGCCAGCTATGAAAAATATCCTACAAGACAAAGCGATTCTACGCCACAATCACTGCTGCCCCCACTCTTCGCCTGCTAATCCACCCACACAAACTCATCCCAGCAGAACTTCTCCCCCAAATCCCAGCGAAACTCAGGCAGCTACTGTTTCCTGTCTGCCTGTATTGCCCACGCCACCGACTCCTCAAATTGAACAAGAGCAGCCCTTTACCAAATCTCTCTTCCAAAAAGCCATTAATAACCCTATCCCGAGTACTAACCTTCAACAAACCAGCAATGAAACTGAGCTGGTTCATTAAACACGAATCATTGATGATACTTTTTGGCAAGACTCAGGGTCCCATGCCTACCAACATCTAACTTCTCCAAACTGTATGTAAGAGGAACTGTCTCTTGTCCCTTGATTCGCTCCCACCGTTACTCAAATTCTGAAAAAGATATCCCCAAACGCAAAGAAAAATAGCCGCCAAGCTAAAGATTATTCGTTAATATAGAGCGTCCGAATTTCTTAAACAAAACACACTAACCCCAGGGTACAATGTAACTCAGGAAGAGGACCTCGCCATAAGGTCCAACTCAAGGACAAAAGCAACTACTTTAATAGATTGTACCCATGCAATCGCAGCTACTCGGACGCCTACCAATGAACCCTCCTAATAGTTTGCAGGCTAATTCTACGCTCTTCCGAGTTCTTCCTATAATTCTCTTTCTGAATTTCCATTCTCAGCCTCCCCAAGGGATTCATATATTCTTAACAGATGAATGGAAACCAGCTCCAAATGGAGCCTTGATGTGATGAACCACTCTCTTTCTAATACGTCCTGCGCTTCCGAGGAAGGGATAATGGAAGGACGTGTCCAACGGCCAAACGCCGCAAGCGCTCTGGTTCTATTGGAGGCATGAAGGAAGACCCGAGGTTCCATTCCTAACTTAAATCGTTCAATCTCCCAAAATCCTCCCACGACGAATTAATAGCAAAGTCTCCAGTATCGGAACTTGTTAATCCAACGAATCCCATATTGGAACCCTTTATCGCGACCCCAACCCCTTCTCAAAAAATGACACCTTTCCGGTAACATCTTCCTTCCCCAGTTCCATGGAAGCAACTCCACATCCCTTACACATTTCTGAATCTGCTTACTTGGCAGATACTGATTCCACTCCCATGAATAAACACGAGCATTTTGGTTACTCTTCTATTGATCAATCAAACCCACATAATAAGTTGGACTTGGTTAACTCAACTTATCTCGCATTCATGGCGAAATCCCCCCCACCAAATAAAACTGAAAACCCCTTTCCAAAAGAAGTCGCAAAACACAAATCTCTGGTGTATGACTATTTTTTACCACCAGGATTTGTTGCTCCTCCTCGTCGAGATCCACGTCTTAACCTTTCCTCTCCATCTGAATCTACCTCCAATACTACCCCTAGTCACATGGAGACAATAGTCTCAAAAAGATCATCATCATAACATTTACAACAACATAGCTTGGCCACCTTCCTTCAATGGAATTGTCGTGGCTACTCTTCTAATTTTGAAGAACATTGTTCAAACTAATAAACATATGCACACCAAAGTGCATATGTTTTGCAGGAACTTCGACATGTCACCGTGACTTCTTTAACCGTCGGAATATAAATCGCCTCTAATCTCTATAGAAAAGAGGTGACAATGATAGGGGAGGTGCGGGAATACTCATTCATAAATGTCCCCTATTCTCCAGTCCCTCTTCAAAACTAACTTCATGCAGTAGCAGCACGAATTCATTTGTCTACCGACCTTACCTTCTGCTCAAATCCACTTGGCTCCGATTAGTGAATTTACTAAGGTCGACTTCGCTGATCTTTTTAAACAACTCCCTTCTCCGGTTATTTACTAAGGAGACTCAACTCCGCCACACCCCCTTAGGGGCGACTATGTCACCTTCATCTAAGTCCAATATCCTTGTAGGATCTTTTAACCTCCTATGTTCCTTGGGATGCCTTACACAGGGACTCCCTACATTATGAACCGTCTAGATACACACACTTCTTCCTATATTGATATTTTCCCTTTGTTCTCATTCCCTTATGGATCGCTTTACCTGGTCCGCTTTGATTATTTATACGGCAGTGACCATTACCCAATAGATTTAAATAAGCTTGTACCTATCCCAATGTTAAAACCTTACTTCAGCTGGGCGTTACGACCGAGCGGAGTGGGCTCCTTTTATCAAGCCACAGCTATCCCACTTTTCCCCTTCAATAACCGGTTTTTTCGACTGTAGATGATGCATTTCGCTTTTTCCAGCAAGTCGTTTTCTCAGCAGCGGAGGTTTGCATTCCGCAAATCTTTCCGCAGGCAAGCGGTCGGCAACCCCTTGTTGGTCTCAAGAGTGCCACAAGCTAACCGCGAGAAGAAGAAACATGTACAGGCAATACAAAGGCCCGTACTACCCCCAAACATGATCATTTTTAAAGGCAGCTGCGGCAAGATCTCTTCGAATTAATCGTCAAACGCGTAAACAAATATTTTCGAACTTACATATCGCGTTAACTCCACGACTCCCCTCCCTTTAGTGTGGAAGTTACAAAGAAAATATCTCGTCGCTCCAACAAATCAACTCACCCACAGTCCTCCGTTATTGGCCTGATTAACTGACACGATCTCCGCTCCTGCGGCTGTTGCGATGCATTTAGGTTATAGGTTTCGCTAGCCACTCTAGTTCTTTTCGCTATCGTGAAGCCTTTCAAAAAATGAGAACTAACAACTGCACTGCCAGACTTTTCAACAGCGAAAGGGCGAAGATCATACCTACAACGGTCTTTTTTACACCCGCAGAGTATCAAACTGCACTGGCGAAGAGCAAAGACGCTGCTCTTGGTCCAGACATGATTTCGAACATAATGCTCCGTAATACATTCCCTCGGCAATCAGCATTTTTGTTGGATCTATATAACAGAATCTGGATCGAATTCCTCTTTTCCATCTATTTTGGACTACAGCTTTTGTGTAATTCCTATCCCAAACCTGGAAAAGATCCGAAGTGGCGGATAACCAAAGACCCATTTCCCACTGACCTGCATACCTGTAAATTAATGTGAGAAAATTGGTTTCAGGCCGCTTTCTCCCTGTTCTGGAGAGTCGCCAAGCTTTTTCAAACTTCAGTTTGGCTGTCGGCAAAAATCGTCGACGCGGACCCTGTTAAACTAAGACCATTGACATCCGGGGAAGCCTTCTCAACTGGTGGGGTGAGACGGTTCTTGGTGTCTTCTTTGACCTTTAGGAAAAAGCTTACGACACAACGTGGAGAACTGGGCTTCTCCTTAAACTCCATTCGCTTGGTTTGCGCGGACAACTCCCTCTTTTCATTAAATGTCTTTTGTTAAACAGAACCATCCAAGTTCGGTGCTCTTCTGATTCTGTCACGCCACTTTACTTCTGGATGAGGCGTTCCGCAGGGTAGTGTTATAAGTGTACTACTATTTGCTTTCGGATTTAATGATATTGTTACTCTATCCCAGCGACGCGTCATTTTTTCTCATTCTATGTTGATGACCTTGCGTAATATATAGCCGGTGCCAAGCTGCCTTTTCTCCCGAAACGGCAGCTAAACTAGCTATTGAGAATATTTCACAATGGGGTAATTCCATGGCTTCCAATTTTTCTCCCACAAAAACCTCAGCGTGCTTTTCAAGAAAAAAAGGGAATCGAAGAACTGCCACCTTCTTCCAGCGAATCTAACCTTATATATATGGTTGGCCTATTCCTGTAACTTCACAGTGTCAAATTTCTAGGGCTCATCCTAGATGACCACTTAACATATGCACCGCATATTAAACACCTAAAAAAAACTTGTCTTCGCGCCCTGACCTGTTACGTCATCTCGGCCTTCAAAATCTTGGGGTGCTGATCGCCAAGTCCCTTTTACGTCTTTATGTAGCCCTAATCCGATCGAAAATGGATTATGGCTGTGAAGTATATGCAGTCAGCCTCCACACACTACTACACCTGTTAGATCCCATCCAAAAGGAAGCGATCCGTATCTTCACTGGAGCTTTTCGATCGTCCCCCCAGGTGAGCCTTGAAGGTGAAGCCAATGTGATGCCACGTCTCTCTTCGAAGAGAATACATTCTGTGTACAAATTATATTCGTTTCAAACCCCAATACGTCTGCTCTGACACCGTTCTGCAGGAGGATACCTCAGAATCCTAATTTATGGCCATTTGCAAAAAACGGTTCATAACATCCTTAATTACCTTTAAATCCCTTTACAAAGGTCTGCCTTTCCTTATACGATGAGGATACACACCCTTGGTTATTCCCTGCTCCACCATTTGCTTGGCTCCGACCTCTCTCTCTCCAAATTCAGCCATTCCGACGCCTTGTTAAAAGCATCATTCCTAGTCTCATTCCGCAGCTCATGATGAGTTTACTCCGAGTATTTACTGACGGCTCTAACCGGAACAGTGTGGGGCGCATCTGCTGCCTTTCCTGATCGCAACCTTTCCCATACCCTCCCCACTCATGCTTCAATTTTCACTAAGGCAGAATTAATGGCTATATGATTGCGCTCTCTCGAATTCTAATTCCTTACAAGATCACTCTTATTCATTCATTCAGATCTTGACTCAGCGCGCTACAAGCGCTTAAAACCCACTTATTCTAAAAAAACAATGGTATCTGTGAATTCTTCGGCTGCTCCATTCCGCAAGAAACAAATTATTTTATGTAGGACCCCCTCTCATGTAGGGGTAACTGGCAATGAATCGCTGACAGAGAGGGCAAAATTGGGCACCTCCTCTTTTGGAGTTGCTGTCCAGGGACCTCCGGTGCCATTCGGACAGGCTATCCCATCACCGATTATGTCCTGCTCTTCGACAAGGTTTTAGATCTTATTTCCAGAGCGCTGGACGAATGCATCAGAGAGGAGCGAAAACTCAGAAAATATTAAAGCGACCATCGGGTAGTGGTATTCCTCTCACCAACGAAAGCGCTTACACGAGGTGCATACTTGCACGCCTCCGTATGGGCCACACCAATATCACTCACAGTCACTATATGTTTACGGAACCCCCCTCCCATCTGCAAATTTGTCATCGCCATACCCCGACATCTAGTTCAGCCATATCTTCATTGATTGCTTCCCAGCTGGACTCTATTCGCCGCTGTCATTTTTTCCTACTTTACGATCTATAACACCTTCCAAAAAGATTATCCCATATCTTATCCGAATGCTTCCCACTTTAGTAGTAACTCTATTTTTCTTTGGTTTTTTTCCTTACAAAGGGGAAAGTGAATATTCTTCATAATATTTGATATTGTTACGTAATACTAGGACTTTATAATGCAAGGATGTATTTTGTTTGTTTTTTGTTTATTTTACTTGATTCAATATTCTTTGCTTTATTCCAAATCTTCCTTTGACGTTTGAAATATTTTAAGATCCAGGACCCTCCCATGGTGTTGGTGTTGATTTCAACCCAGTGTGGCCGCTTTGTGAGCGCGTGGTGGGTCCTGTACACTAACTCAAAAAAAAAAATTTAGATATATTACAATTATATATATATATATATATATATATAATAATATATTATATATATATATATATTATATATTATATATATTATATATATATATATAATATATATTTATATCAGGGGCGTATATATAGGTAGCCAAGGGTAGGAGCTCCTACCCAATATTTTTTAAATCTTTTAATAGATAAATTAAATGGTTAAAGTGTAAACTAAATTTATTTAAATTTTATATGAAAGTGTAAAAAGACTCTGATTTATAAAAGTAAATTTAAAAGAAAATCACTATTAATAGTAATAAACATTATAATAATTCAAATATCAGTTTGGAAATTTCCTTCCTACCCTGTTCTTAAAAGTAAATCTCAAAGCCCTGGGCGTACGTAGATTATTCATATTTCATATAAAATATATAGGAAAAAGCCACACGTCATACCTTGCTGTTCGAGCGAAAAAAATACGCGAAATTCGCGAGTACGATACTTTCGTTCACCGTACGAATATATATGAAAAATTTTTTTTGA
>JABUQX010080453.1:7500-28503 GCA_015478945.1 Trachelipus rathkii
TAAACGTATTACTTGTGAATAAACTTTTAATTCTTTAAATTACTATGAATAATTTTCAGTATCATTTCCAAATACAATAAAAATAATAGCAAAAAAGCTTCCTAAAAAATTGATCTTGAACGTCAAACAAATTACGAATTTCGACAAAGTGCATGCGATTATTTTTTTGGCTATTAGCCAGTATCAAATTCCACTAATATTCCATATATATATATACTACTATATATATATATATATATATCATATATTATATTATTTATATATGTATTATTTATTATATATATATATATATATATTATATTATATATATATATATATAGTTTATATGTCTATATTATTGAGTTTGTCTCAAACTTAGAACAGGGCGTATACATAGGGTAGTAAGGACTTTATTCCAACCTAATATTTTTAGATTTTAAATAATTGAAATTAAATTGTAAAAGTATACTAAATTATTAAAATTTTATATAAAAGTTAAAAAAAGAAGCTATTTTGCATCATAAAAATTAAAAGAAAAACAACCACAATAATAATAGCTTAATAATATTGATTCATTTAGAAATTCTCGCTCCTCTCTGATTCTTTAAAAAGTAAAATTCTTGGCACAGGGCGTCGATGACGTTATTTTTTACATTCAACCTATAAGAGAGCGGGCTAGCTTGTACCTACCTGTTAATCAAAATAGATTGAAACCTTTCGCTTCTCTTCCCGATAATATGTACGAAATGTGTGCTGGGACAGGTTGTTTGAAATTTTTGTATTCAGATGGATCTGATTGTTCTGATATTGAGTACATTAATTTTATATAACTTTATTTAATTGGTATTTAGCATTACTATAATAAAATAATTGAAAATAATAATAATGGAGTAAGTGTAGATTTTATTTTAAAGAAAAAAACGCTTTAAAACTTATCTATAAAACACAGCTTTATTTTAAAAAAAAGATAGGCCTAAGAAATACTCAATTGGAATGTGATTAAATTAATATTTGGTAAATATAATGTAAACAGGCTTTTATATTTATATATTATTAAATTAATTATTAAAATATGTTTTCGATGTTTTCGTTTATTATTATATATATATTATATTTATATATTATAGTATATATATATATATATATAGTATATATACTATTATAGTATACTTATATATATACTATATATAACACTCTGCACTACCCAAGTGCTATTCTTTCCAGGTAGCCACTGATAATAATTATACTATTATATAATATATATAGTATTATATGATATATATATAATAATGTGTTGTGTGTTTATATATATATATATATATTATATATATATATATATATATATATATATATATACTTATATATATAATATAATAAAAATTATTTATAAATTTATAAATTTATATATATATATATATATATCATATATATTTAATATATATATATATATATATATATATATTATATATATATATATATATATATATTATATATATATATACATATATAAATATATATATATATATATCTCTTCTTTTGGCCACTCATACAGATTTCCACATCAATGTAAAATTCCGACTAGTAACTGCACCTCATTGGACACTATACTTTAATTATAAAACTGCTTATTTAAAATGAAGACTGGTTCCATAAACAATTATATTTCAATTTTACAGAATAGATTCCTTAACCTCCAAAGCACACTCGCTTTACTACTATAAAATCAGCACAAGAAAACAAAAAATAAAACAAATAATGAGACTCTTTTTCATGGAAATTGCAGAAATCAAGTTATGAGTGACACGATTCTTATGAATATTTAATACATAGCAAAGATTTATTACGAATGTTGTCATAAAATTTAACAAGAACTTAATCGATGTCAGCAGCTTATATATATATAAATATATTATATATATATAGTATACTATATTATACTATATATATAATTATATATATATATATAGTATTATATATATATTATATATATATATATATATATATATATAGATAATATATATATATATATACTATATATATATAAAATATATATTATATATACTATATATATATATATATAATATATAATTATTATATATATATTATATATATTATATATATAATATATATATCATAATATATATATATATTATTATATATATAAATATATATATGTATATATATATATATATATTGATATATATATATATCCTTATTATATATATATATATATATATATATATATATTTATATTATATATATAATATATATATATATATATATATATATATATATATTAGAGGTGTCGAGGATGCAGATGTGAATGATATAGGGTTGTCAAAATCTAAATGTCTCCATATGCGGAGGAGGATCTTATTTTTCTATTTTCACGCGGATGATCCGGATACGAATCTTCGACATATTATCCAACATATTTAAAAAAAAATTGATCTTTCAGCCGAAAACAAAAAAAAAAATTATTTCTAAACGCTTGAAGTACCAGTACCGAAAAGAAGCAAACGAATCATAAAGAAGACAAGTTTTGATGGGGTTTAAAAGTGGAAATAAAGTTCGGGGACGAGTACCCAAATGAATAAGGCATGTCGGATCATGACATATTAGAATAAAGTTATATTATCGAAAGAGTTTATTTCGCTTTTCATCATATAATATGATGCTTTGGTCACTAATCAAATGTTTGTTCGGAATGCCATTTTCAGAGCAAGTACAGATCGAGTTGACAGAACATAGGATTGTATTTCATACTTACAACCATTTTGAGAGTATTAGCGTCATTTGGTGCTATTTTTTTCAGTAGAATAAAAATCAACCATTTTATCAGCTTTTTTTTTGTCTTTGGTCTTTTGTTTATTGTCCAAGCTTTATGCCGAGATAAAATTCATCGAATCGGAGCTTGTCGGCTTCCTATATATATATATATATATAGCCCTATTATATATATAATAATTTAGGATATATGAAACCTGTTTATATGGATCTCTATCTAGCAGAATTAATATTATTTATTAATAATCTATTTATTATGAGTACATTATACTTCGGGTATTCTAATAGCTTATATTTGAAATTTAACATTCACAATCTGTAAGCATTAGTATTATATTAGTATATATATAGTAAATATTATATATATATATTAATTATTTTTAAATGTTAACTACCTTTATTTTAGGAGCTATTATACTATACTCTAGATATTTTAAGTTATAACAATAATGACTAATAATTATGGGAGTCCTAATACTAATCACTCAGGTAGAATGGTGAGGAACATATATATATAATAGTGTAGCGAATTAACTAAAGGGTTAAATTCTCTATACGATATTTAAAGCATGATAGAGTTTACCGAGACCACGATTTTCAAGCTTCAAAATATTTACTTTTTTGAGCTAATTGTCGAGTTAGAAAAAATGAATTTTAGAGTTCAAGGTGTGATTTATTAAAACAATGTTAGATTTTTCATATGCAGGAGGAGGGGGTATTAGGGGTTTTGGTATGGTAATGGTAAATATGGTCGATTAAAAACGTGGTATAGGAAAGCCACTTAGTATCTCTTTTAATAGTACAATGAAATTAGTTATTAGATGTAATCTCTATAGCAAACGTAGTACAACTATTTACACTCTCTTTAGGTGCTCTTTTAATCTGATTCTTTTATACCTCTCTAATGTGGCCACAGTGGGATCTGTATACTACTTACAATTAAGTTAAATTTTATTTTTTTAATGTAGGTAAAAATATATATAACTATATGAGATATTTCTATTTAATCAGGATGGATATATACATATATTATATATATATAAATATAAATATATACATTAATATGGTCATGTATGATAAGTTGATTATATTAATATATGTATATATTATAAGAATTAATAAAAATAAATTATGTATTATTGATTAATAATTTATTATATATAACTTAAGATTTAATTAATAACATATTAATTGCGACTATATACAATATATCCGCTACACCTCTAGTAGTGAGATATAGTACATATAATGTATATATATAATATATAGTATATATATATATATATAATTATAATAGTTATATTCGAATATATATATATATATTATCTTAATTTATATATATAATAATATATAGTATATATATAATATATGATATATTATATATGATATATATATAGTATTATATTATATATATATGTATAGTATATATTTAGATATATATTAATTTTATAAATAGATTAATAAATATAACTATATAATATTATATGTAGTAATAATATTATAGGATTTAATATATATATATATTGTACTAAATAGTATATATATATTATATTATATATATATAAAGTATATATATTATATATATAATATATATATGTGTAATATATAGCATTTAAATAAAGACAGTCTTAATAACGCACTTTCTTGAAATATTACTCTTTAAATAATTATCAGTTTTTGCTTTCTAAAGTTTGCTAGGATCTTATTAAATTAATAAAATATTTCTGCAAGTTGAAATTGCACTTTTCTTTTCTCCATTCTATTTTCTGTCTTTCTTACAACTATTTTGATGCTAGACAATTTCATAAATATCTTCGCCCCTTTTTCCTTCTTTCTTCATAGGAGAGCGGGATCGACGATTATTTGCTCTTAAAAGATACATTTCTAATACAGATACATTTCTTTTTGTTCCTCTCTTTACTAATTCAAAGCCTTTCTGTGTAATTTGATAAATTTCTAAGTGGTTCATTATTTCTAATATTGATTACAATAATTATTCTCAAATTACTTGTTAAGCTAAATTACTTGTAGTGGATTGGTTCATCTTTATTTTAAGGGTAGCTATGCTCCTCCCAGTGATGGTTCATATTTATTCTAAGGGGCAGCTATGCTACTCCCAAAAAACGGGTCTGAAAGTTGTGGAGGTAAAAAAAAAAAAAAAAAAAAAAAACAAAACAAACCAAAAAAACAAAAGGTTCTTTTTTCTGGAGCAATTTGAAATGTTTTTGTTTTCATCGCCTGTAATTTTGATGATTTCATTCTGCATTTTGTTTACTCATAAAGTATAATTATTTTACTAGTATGTTTATGGCATGTCCCAGGTCACTTTTTCTACGCTTGCATGGTAGTTTCGCAGTTTAAATATATATCTGACAATGTTAAAGTTTTTGTGTGGTGTGTTGTGTGCTGTGTGGTGCTAATAGTAGGTGTGTGTGTGTAGTGTGTGTGTGTGTGTGGAGTGTGGTGTGTGTTTTGTGGTGTGTGTGTGTTGTGTGTGTTGTGTGTGTGTGAATGAGCCGTGTGTGTGTGTGTGTGTGACTGGTGCAGTCAATTAAAGTAGCAATTCAAACACAGTAAATTCTAAAGATAATTTTACTTACTATAACATACATATATAAATTCATACATATTATTTGAATTACATAAAGTGTGTATAAATAAATATGAAATGAAAAAACTCAATTTGAGAATTGAAACCTGTAAAACTAAAACTTCTTAAGTTATTTGGGTACTATTCAGTAATAACGTTGACAAAAAGTTAAGAAATGATTCTATGTCTAAAGAGTGAGGGTGATTTTCTAATTTGCCTTATAGAAATATTTTTTCTTTTTTTTTATTAAATAGCTCCTCACCCTTCACGGGCATTTGCCCTATTATCTAGGAGTCTCGATACCTGCTTGTCTTATATTAAGATTACTACCTGGACGAGTGGGATCGAACCCAAGTATCTTTATAACCACTTAGCAATGCTGACTGCCTCTTTTCTAGATCTTCACTTTTTTCCTACTGTTCTTAATACCATTTTTCGCGTGGTAGCCGCATTATAAACTTAATTTTTCTTACTCTATATTCTCAAAGTAAATCATTTTATTTCATAGCATGTGAAATATTTGAGTTTTGCTGTCAAATAACGAAATATTATGAAATCGCACTAGCATAGAGAAATTTCAAATAATATAGATATTTATAATCTAATTGAATAATAATAATATAAATAATTAATAATAATAATAATAAATAATAATAATAATAATAATAATAATTAAAGTCTAACCAAAAATTATAATATGAAACAATACATAATAAATTACATATTAACAATTATAATCAATAATTTCTATAGATAATACATAATAATATAACTAATAATAATATAATAATAATAATAATAATAATTATAAAAATAATAATAATAATTAAATAAATAAATAAATAAATAAATAAATAAATTAAATAAATAAATAAATAAATAAAACCTATACAATAACCACCAATCTCAAATTTTGCAGGTGAGCAAGGACCCAAGTTTTAAGATGGTGAAGATAAATTTCGGCAGGAAATAGAGAAGGTGGAAGGGAGCTCCACAGAATAGATGTAGCTGAGAAGAAGGAAACGGCATAGCGAACATGCAGAGAGTTGCTAATATCCACACAAAATTAATATGCAAATACTTCAGTCATTTAACAAACGAGGGTGTGGTAAGGGAGGTTGGCACACGAATGGTCAGTTTTATCGAGCACTTCCCGCTATATCAAATAACTCAATTACATCATCGTTAATCAAAAACATTAATATTTTATAACTATTACGTAATTGTAAATTATTAATAATGAAATTAATTGATTAATAAATTTTAAAACAGAAATTTAATTTAATTATTAATAATGCACGTTGCAATTACATTTATCTAATTCTTCAATATGAATTATCAAGACAGTCACATTAACTATGTAGTAAAAGGAAGCTCATACACTACATTAACTATGTAGTAAAAGGAAGCTCATACACTACATTAACTATGTAGTATATGAGCTTCCGTAAAATTATGAAATCTCACATTCGACATTTATTAACTATATTATTAATGCAAGGGTTTAAAAATCACATGAAAATAAATTTAAAAAACATTTTATGATAGATATAACATAAGCACGATACATGCAATATTCGCTAAGGAAATGCAGACATAATTTTTTTTTTTCATTCTCAGATGATTTTAATAAACCAAACACTAAAAAAAAGATTTTACCCAATAATTCCAAATTTTGCAATAATAAGGACAATGAGTTTAATATTAAAAAAAGTTATCATGATTTCCAGCTTTTTCATATGACTTCATTCAATTCGCTATAGTAGTTTCTTTGGGCAAAGGATATTTGCAATAAGACCATTAAATTTCAATCTAGAAAATTTTTGAAAAAATTTGTAATATATTAAATATTTTGCTTGGTTACAATTTTAAGGTAGCTACTTGCATATTGGATTTTCTTTAATTTCACAAAAAAAGAAAAATCAAAATTCCCAAAGATCTCCAGACTTTCAGATATTATAGACACTTTTTGGTAACTCATTTGGCCTGTGATTACAGTTATTTGGTGTCATAACTTCCTCACTTTGATGTTTATAAGTTATGATGAATCCATTTTTTTAAAGCAATTGTATATTTCAAAAATTTTCAAAGATAAAATTAATTTTTTAAATTGTTATAAAACTGCAGCAAAGTCGGATACCAAAATTATATTTTTTTCCTCTAAATTCCAAACTCTTTTTATGCTGGAATTCCATGATCTGATTTCGGATATAATATATAATTTACATAATGTAATTATAATTACAATTTATTTAATTTATAATTATAATTTTATAATTTAATTATAATTTATAATAATTTTAATTTCAACTATAATTATAATTTATAATTTAAATTATATAATTTATATATAATATATAATTTATTTTTTCTTTATATAATATGTTAAAAATAAAATATATTCAAACTTAAACGAAGTCATATCAAAGAGTTGGAAACGAACTTATCTTTTTCCAACTCGGAATATTTTCATATTTTAATCGTAGATTTAAAAATAATTGGAAAGATCTTTCTTTTGATCTTCCTCCTAGCAAAATTGGATCGAAACGTAACAATATCAATGTCGTCTTCCTGCTTTCAAGAATAAATTAATCTTTAATTCTATACATGCTATTCGCGTGTTTTTTCAAAACTGCTCTCTTCGTGATCCTTATAACACTTATGTATAACTAACGTGCATCAGCTACGCAACCTTGGCGAAATTATTTGTGACAAGAATATGAATGAAGTAAAATGCAAATTTACGTGGCAAGACTGATGGATCTGTCTCTTATAAGGAGGTACCCAGTGTGCAGCTAATTATCTCCAAGTTTTATTAAACAATTATATAGATATTTAAGTTAATAATATATTATCTAGCTACTTAATATATATAAATCATTATCAAGAATATATATATTACGTAGGATTACAGTGTTAAATATTACTATGTATTATTTCTAACGGGTTATTACTATGCTATATTATAGCTATATTTATATTCAGATATATATTTATTATTATTTAATGAGATTGATGTTATTCTAATAAATATATTCTAAATATACATCATATAGTAGTATAGTATATATTGCCTATTTATATAATTTCATTATGGCTTTCTTCAAGTTTGTGGCGTTGGTAACTAATCTAAATAGTCGAGAGATCAAATCGTAAAATAGTAAAATTGCCGACAAGCCATTGTAAGTATCTTTTAATTTGACAGGAATCTCTAGACAATATAATTTATATATAATTTATTCCTTGCTTAAATCTTAGGCTTGGTCTAAGTCACAGTACTTGTACTTCACAACTTAAGATACAGAGTTTGAAGTATTGTACTTGTACTGTAACTTAGACAGTAGTTCTATAAAACATTAGTAAAATTTATATTTGAAACGTGTACAACATACCATTCTGTACTGTTGATCTTAGTGCTTGTAACTTACAGTACCTCTTTGGCCATTTTAATCTTTGCGAAAATAACGTTGTTCTTATTTTTTTTTATCATTTTCCTAACGTATTGGTACTACATTATTTCTTATATAATTATGTATTCTAAATAAATTTCCATTTTTGGAATATAAGAATACACTATAAAATAAAAATAATATATTGTATATAATATTTAGTATCCTCATATAGGTACTAGTTGTAGTAAGCTCACTAAATTAATATGAGGTAATTTACAAATTATAATCTATATACTATAGCTTATAATATATCATATATAGTCACATAATGCTTATGTGTATTTAGCCATACATATCATCATATTAGGGTGAGTTAGTGCGTAACATACACCGGGAACAGTAGTATGCAGGATAGAAAAATAAAACTGACACAAGTCGAAAGGAGGGAAAGGCCGCCTTAAACTCTCCCTTTATACTTAATTACGTGAGAAATTACGCAGCAGTCAGAAAATAAGCATTTTTAATGCTTCATGGACCAAGAGGTACCAGCTCAAGTTGGTACAATCATCGATCGATATCGAGCTAATTGGTGGTTTAATTGGCCTTATGCTCTAGCTGCGCCACAATTCCTATCGACCCTGCGGCCAAACTCAATTAATTGATGCAAACTTTCTCTCTGCCCTGTCCAAACTTACATTCTGCACCTACCAGAGCTTCTGTTGCTGAGGCGATTCGATCCACTTTTTCTTTGGTGTCGCCAACTCATCGTTAAATTACCACCGAACTCACTACTAACGTTTCCGGCATAACGCAATCCCCAAGTGTGGATCTCGACTCATAAGTTAAGAACACTAAAACACTGATCTTGTCCTATTTATTCTCTCATTATTAGAACTATTTAAAAATAATAGATTTCTTAAATATTTTTCTACGTTCATTTTCCTATTTTATTAGTTCTTCTCACTCGTAATACACTAGTGTGTTCCCTATAGGTAAGAAACAATAGGAGAAAAAATACTCAACACCTTGCCTAATTCACGTAGGACGCCAAATTATTTATCGTGTAATCGATGCAACATTGGAATACTTGTATGTAATAACAAAATTTGGTATTTCTCTTGCCTATTCCACACATATAAGAAAAAAAATGGGGGGGAGAAGGGGTAACTCTACCTTTATACACAAAAGATAATGTCGGCATCTGAACATCATTGTATTATTAGATACTATATCTTATGATAAAATTACAGATCTATTAGTCTCACTAACTATATATGTTTACAAAGGTAACAACTACCCTTCTTACGTTGTGTTTCAAAGGTTTGTGCAAATAGATGTCTCTAATACACCTGCCTAATAATTTATGCCTACGGATAAAATTATATTGATAATCGCGATCTTATACTATGAAATACATGATTAATAACAATTTTAAGATCTTCCGTGCTTAAGTCGATAGGTATAAATTAAGTAAACGGGCCTGAGCTTATCACAAATCAAATTGTACAATTTTATCGTGTTGTTGAAGGCGAAGGATATCTTCATAAACGACCTGCTGAAATGACGTAGCGAGCCTCAATTATATCTTGAAACGATTAACATGAGAATAATAAAACATCATGTTAGATGCTCATGCTTATACCACATTATAGACAATGTAAAGTAAGGCTTGTAATACTGGACTGTTTATCGACGTTGACCATAATAAAATTCGTAAAATTTTCATGGTTTGTTAAAATGAAGAATTATTTTAAACACCTCCAGAGTTACCTAGGAGCTCAATTATCTGAAACATGAATCTAACTGAATAACGCTAATTAAAACAATATTCGTTGAATGCTCCTTGCTATATTACAACATTATTAACAATCTATATAATATATCTTGAATCTACGCTTTATACTACATCCTATGTAAGTTTCACGTTTTTGTGAAAGGAAAGATACGTCTATACTACTGCCGTAAATTACCGTAGGGCAGCCCAATTATGTAGTTGAAAACGATCTAACATGTAAATGACATTATATAAGCAATTAAGATTCGCTGCTAAATCAGCATCATCATAATGCAATATTAATTAGGCCTTGGACTTTTCGGCTTTATCACTACATTATAAATTGAATGTTTTTTACGGCTGGTGCCAACGGAGAGAATTACTGCAATAGCTACCTTGCCTTAATATTCACTGAGCCCCAAATTAATTATCTTGTAATCCGATTTCATACATTGAATACATATAAAATAAAATGTTATGATTTCCTTGCTTATTACACTAAATTAACAAGTATAGAATAAGTGCTTGACACACTCTTTATTCACTACATCAATATTGTAAATTTTTTCACGGTTGTCCAATAGGAGATACCAACAGTTGCTAAATTCCTGGAGCTCTGCAAAGTTAATGGAGCCTTATGTCATACTATGAAAATTACTTATTTAAACAAATTTAGATGTCCTTGCATGTGAATCCATTTACAGATATAATAGAAGGCTTTGAGAACGTGACGCTTTCCAACTACATAAAATGGTAATTTTTTTAAATCGGTTTTGTTGCTAAGATGATGACTCAATACACCCTGCCGTAACTTACTAGAGGTCCAATATTATTATGCTGTATAACATGATCTAGACATGAATACAATATTAAAAACATAATTTAATTTCCTTGTATTAGTAATGCATTCAACAAGTTATAAATATAAGGCTTTGACGTACGCTTTTATCACTTGGATAGTGATTATCATTTGAAATTGTTAAATGTTTTCTCGATGGTTGTGGGCAAATAGTAGATTCATTCTCATAACTACCTGCCCAAAATACCGTAGGAGTCCCAAATTATTATCTTTGAAAATCCCGATTCTAGACGATTGAAGAGTACTATCTAATAAATTTTAAGATTTCGCTTGCTATTTACAACATATACAATAGCTGAAATAGCTTGCTGATCGCATTTATCATGCCACCAAATTGTAAATTTTTCTCGGTTTTGCAAAGGAGTGATTACCAAACACCTGCCAAATTACCTAGGAGCAGAAAGTTGGTTATCTGAAATCCGATCTGTTAATCCATTTCCATTCAAAACAAATTAAAGTTTCGCTTGTATTTCCATAATACAACTATCAATAAGACTTGACTCCTTTATCTTACATCAAGTGTAAATTTTTGTCACGGTTTGTGCCAAAGGAGATTCCTCTAACACCTCCTAAATCTAGAGCCAAATTTATCGTGAGATCCGATCTTAACAGATACATATTAAAATAAAATGCGTTAGATTTTTCCTGCTATACATTACACATATAATCAATCAGTAATAATAACAGCTTAACTTTTCATTTTTGAGGAAATATTCAAAATTCGTAAATTTTGTCACGGGTGTTCTCAGAAGGAGATACCTTCAACAACTTCCGTAATACTAGGAGCCAAATTAAATCTATCTGAATCAACGCGTATCTCATGAATTACATTATTGAAAACAAATTTAGTATTCTGCCTATGTTACACTATAACATAATGAAATAAGCCTTGACTACGGCTTTATCACACAATCAAATTGCGTATAATTTTTCAACTGGTTGGTGCGCAAAAGAAGGATTTTGACCTCAAACACAACTTTAAACACCCTCTCAACCGAACATTTATCAGATATCACGGTATTATTTAATGACGAAATTGTATTTTCCCTCTGAGAAGATATACACAGTATAAATAAGCTTGACTCGCTTTTATCCTACATTCAATCTGTAAATTTTCACGGTGTGGTGCAAAGTCAGTACCCTCTAAGCACCTCCCTTATACATTACCTGCGAAGCCCCAAATATATCTGAAAACCGAGTTTACTATGAATTGACATGTTAAAAACAATTTGTAGATTTCCGTTGCGTATCAAGCATATACAATATATAAGCTGACTCGCTTTATCATACTATCAAATTTGTAAATTTTTTCTCGGTTGTCAAAGGAAGATACTCTAAACTACCGTGCCTAAATTTATGACCGTGTGGAGCCAATATTATTTACTGGATCTATCCGTATCGTAGACAGTTTGAAATCACATATAACAGATAGAAATTTAGATTTCCCTTCTATTATTACACAATACAATATAAATAAGCTTGACTACTCTTTATCACTACACAAATTGAAATTTTTCACGGTGTGCTCAATAGACGATATCCTCTCAACTACGTGCCTAAATTAACATAGAAGCTCCAAATGAACTTAAACCGTTAACATCAATACTATCGCCTGACCAGCCTTTTCTTTGTTATAGCTAACACATATAACAATATAATAAGTCCTTGCTATTACGCTTTATTCGACAGACATTAAATGTAATCTTGTTTAACGGTTTGGTGTCAATAGGAGAATACCTCAAACAACACTGCCTGAACTACCTAGGAGCCCCAAAGTATTATCTGAAACCAGATCTTAACATGAATACATATTAATACAAAATTTTAAGTTTCCTTGCTCTTTATACACAATGAACAATAAATGGAGGTATCGTTTAGATTTTCTGAGATAAGGCTTGTAGTGATACACCTTTTCACATAGTAAAATAATTGTAATTTTTCAATGGTTGGTGCAAGATGAGATATCTCAAGAATGTATACTAGCCTGCTAAATTCACGCTAGGAGCTCAAGATCGTATTAATGATTTGAAACCGTCTAAACAGATAAAATAAACAAATTTTAGCATTTTCTCTTGCTTTACAGCATATAACAATATAATAGGCCTTGACGCGCTTATCACTACATTAATTTGTCAAATTCTGTTTCATTGGTTGGTTGGCAAAGGAAGATTACCCTCTAAGACATCTGCTTAAATTACATATGGTAAATTTCGACACACAAAGGATCAAAAAACCAATAAAACATATTTAAAACAAATTGATGAGACGATATTTCCTCCATACGATACAGCTAAATATTCTGAACATTTTTATTGCAAGTTGTATAATTTTTCTATGTGTCTGTGCAACATGAGATTTCAAACACCGTGCCTTAACTTACTAGGAGCCCAAATGAATTTATCTTGGAAACCGTTATCTTATCAGCATTGAATAATTTAATACAATTAGATTTCCTTGCTATTACACATAATAACAAGATATAATAAGCTTGACAGCCTCTTTTCTACCTTTTACTCAATGTTGTAAATTTTTTCACTAGGTCGTGCACAGGAGATACCTCTGTCAAAAACACCTCACAGAACCTAGCGCGCAGTTAACTACAAATCTGATAACCGATTCTACGATGAAAACTCATGGATTAACAAAATTAGATTTCCCTGTGCTATCTGAGAACATTCACTATAGTAAATAAGCTTGACTATCTTTTCATCATCATCAAATTGTGAATTTGTTCACGGTTCGTGCAAAAGGAGATGCTCAAACCCTGAAATATAAAGGTTGACCTTAGGATCCCATAATCTATTACGAATCGATCTTAACATGAATATTCTATTAAAATAAATTAAGATTCCTTGCATTAACACATATAACGAATATAAATAGAGCTTGACTACTCTTATCACCCATCAAAGTTGAACAAACAATTTTGTCACGGTTGGGTTCTACAATAAGAGAGATACCTTCAAAAACGACCATGCTAATCTACCTTGGACCAATTAATTATCTGAAGCCGATCTAGACGATGAGAAGTGATACATGTAAAAATTAGATGTTTTCCTTGCTATAACATCATATAAATAATAAGCCTTGACTAACGCTTCTTCAACAATAAATTGAATAAATTTTTTAACAGTTGGTCTGCCAAAGGAGATTACCTAAACACGCGTGCCTACAGTTACTAGGAGCCCGAAATATAATTTGATCGAAACCGAGCTTAACTGAATACATATTTAAGAACAATTTTTGAGATTTCCTGATGACAAATGGCCAATTAAAATTCAGGCTTCGACTACATCGTTGCTTTTGCTACTTTCATAGTCTAAAATATCTAACATGGGTGTTCAATGCGTATATCTCAAAACTCCTGCATAACTTCTAGGAGCCCAATTATTCACTGAAGCGAAACACCGATTCTGCCTTAATCATTTTATCTAACCAATTTAGGATTTCTAGCGATCAACATAAAATATAAAAGCTGACTACGCTTAATCTACTATGAATTGTAATTGTTCAGGTTGTGCAAAGGAGAAATTACCTAGACCCTTGCGCCTACATGTCTGGCCCAAGTAATTATTGCCGACAACACTGAAATATTTATTAAACAGAAAAGGTCTCGTGTCGTACTTGAATAGAGTAGAATGAAATGGGTTACTGATGGCACTGAGCATTAATAGTGCAATATTTCTCGAATGGTGGTTCTTCGTCTGGTGCGATTGTTGAACACTATAAGAACAATATAAATAAGCTTGAACACGCGTATCCTTGTACATCATAATGAATTTTCCACGGTTGTTGCAAAGAATACTCAAACCTGTTAAAATTCTAGGACGAAATTATTCGATTGAAACCGATCATAGACATTGCAGAATACTGTTGGGTTTGTTGGGTGTGGTTGGGTGTTGTTTGTTATACTTAGAACCAAATTTAAGATTGTCTTGGCATTACACATATAACAATATATAAATAATATTGACTACGCTTTATCACTACATCAATTCTGTGTCAGTTTTTTACGGTGTTGCAAAACAGGGATCTAAACACCTGCCATTTACTAGTGACATATTTATCGAAACCGATCTAACCAATGAATAACATATTTAAAAAATTTACGATTCCGTCTTGCTATTACATCATAGTACACATCTATAAGCTGACCTATCGGCTTTTCATACAATCAAAGTTGTTGTAAATTTGTCATGTTTTGGCAAATGAGGATATCTAAACATGCCTGCCCTAAATTACCTGGGCCCAAGATATTATTCTGAAACCGCATCCATATACATTCAATACATATTAAAACATTTAAAAACATTTTATTGTGGTGCGATATAACAATATTTAAATAAGCTAAATATGTGTTTGCATAACTACTCCAGATGTGTAAAATTGTGTCTCGGTTGTTGCATAATGAATACTCTAACACTGTAAATCGTATAGGGAGCCCAAATTGATTATCTGAAGCCATCAACATGAAATATAAAACAATTGTATACACTGTACAAACATTAATACACATATAACAGTATAAATATGCTTGACTACGCTTTTATACTATCTAAATTGTTTAAATTTTCCACGGTTCAATTAGGAGATACCTCACAACCTGCCTACAAGTTTATTGTATCCCAAATTATAATCATTGAAACGATCTTATCACTGATTACATACCAAAACAGCGTGGTTTTCTTGTCTAATTAAATCAGAAAAACAATATAGAATTCAGCCTTACTACGCTTTTACTACATCAATGTTAAATGTTTTCACGGTTTACAATTTGGAAAAAAAGGAGCTGAGCGAACCGGGAAATCGAAGCCCGGGTAACTGGAGATCGGAGCCTGGAAGTCCCGGAGCCATGAGCCGACCGGTGAGATCATAAACTCTTTTTAGATTTTTGTTGGAAAGTTAATATAGTCAGTAATAATGGAGCCGGATATTTTGAAATGATAGAGTTGGTGCGGTGCGCGTAGCCGGTTGCGGTGCTTGTGCGGTTGCAGTGGCGGTGCAGGTGCGGTGTGTTCGGTTGCGGTGGGGTGTGGGCTGGCGTGCGGTGCGAATAAAACTTTTACTGTGGCTTTGGCTCTTCAATTTAGGTAGTGTGAGAACTACAACAATACGTAAACCCACTGGAAACAAAGAAAAAAAATCATTCAGAAATCATTTTATAGGCGTTTTCTCTCAAAAATCACTTTTTTTCCCATATCAGCTGAGAAAAAAATCATTATTATCTTCTGGTTTCAGTACTATTGTGTTGAACTTAATTTCCAGGCCATCTTGAATATTATATAGCCCGAATTCCACGAAGTTCTTATTCAGATTTGAAATAACGTGGTTTAGTTTGGTAGACAAGTTTGCAATAAGGATTGGAGCTGAAATTTACTTTTTTGAAAATTTGAATTCAATTGAATTTTTGATTTTAATCCAATTTTTTTCATTTGATATTTCAAGAGCAATATAAATATCTTTTTGACCTCCACACCCATATATTGATCCTTTTCTGAGAAGGATCATATTATCATAAAAAATAAGTTTTATATGAGTTGAAAAACAGTAAAAATTCAGAACTTGTCCCCTCCCCGCCCATAATTCTTACACCAGTCAGTCTAAGACGAAAATAAACGAAAACATAAGTAAATTTCTTTTTAAATAAAAGTAATATTTCACGATTGACTAAAACTGTTAATTCTCGAGTACAGAGTCCTTTGTCACAGCCCGTGACAAAAAGTTACCAATTTATGTACGTGAGAAAAGCGTATCAGCCTGATTTATATTGGTATATGTGTACATAGGAAGGAAAAACTGTCACGCCAATAGGATTATTTATCTGAACCGATTAATTAAAAATACATTTGAAATACATTGTAAATTACATGCAGACCAAACATTAACATAAAATTAAGTTTGAATACGCTTATTCTATCTCACATCCAAATTGTAAATTTTCCACGTGGCATATAGGAAGATACTCAACACCTGCCCCTAAATTACCTGAGCGCCAAATTCTTTTGAAATCCGTCTAAATGAATAATATAAAAAAAATTTTATATTTCCGATGCTATTACACATATAACAAATAAATAAGCCTTGATCTACGCTTTATCTACCTAAAATCAAGTTTTAATTCACGGTTGTGCAAAAGGAGATAGCTCAAACTACCGTGCCTATAACTACCTAAGCCACCTCTAATTTTTCCATAATCCTATCCATAATACAACATGAAACAAATTTAAAATTTTCCTTGTATACAGCATATAACAATGATTAATATACAGCTGGACTGACGCTTTTATCATATCAAAATTGACAATTTCACGGTTTGGGGCAAGAGGAATACCTAACAGCTGCCTAATCTAGAATCCGCCAAATTTATTTGAATCTGAATGATGCTAAAATGGAATGAATTTCAGAATATTAGATTTCCTTGCTATTCAACATATACAATATAAATACTTGACTACGCTTTACACTTACAATCAATTGAAATCTTTCACGTTGTGCTCAAAGGAATACCATCAAACACTGCCTAAATTACTAGGCCAAATTATTATCTGAAATCCGATCTAACATGAAATACTATATTAAAAACATATTTTAAAGATTCCGCTTGCATTAAAGCTATTAACAATAAACAAGTAAGTTTGTAACGTGACGCCTTTATTAATACCAGAATTGTAAATTTTGCACGATTGGGCATCGGTGAAAGGCTCAGAACGTTTTTACTAATATTATGGGAGCCCAAATTATTACTTAAAAGCAATATACATTATACTACAATTTAAAACAAAATTTTAGATTTCCTTGTAATTTAAAGTAAATGTAAGCACCTAACCAATCGTTGAAAACAAAAATTGGGGTACATTTTCACGTTGTGCAAAGGATGATAACTCAAAACCCTGAATCCTAAATTACCTAGGAGCAAAAAATATAGTCTGAAACCGATCTAATTACATGAATTGCTTCATCTAAGACAAACCTTAATATCTGCATGATCATTAGATTGCATCAACAAAAAAATAAACCTGTTACCTAATCACTACAAACAAGCAATTACCCACTACATTATAGAAGATTTCACTACCATATACAATATATAAGCTTGAATACGCTTTATACTAGTCAATTGTAATATTTGTTCACGGTTGTTTGCCAGAACCGGAGAGATACCTTTAACCTGCTAAATCCCTAGGAGCCCCCCAAGAATTATCTATCAAAATCTGATCTAACGATACAATAACAACAGTTAAACAAATTTAAGATTTCCTTGTTGACAAGCCCTTCATCAAACTCTAATACTTTGTCAAGCACATCACTAACATATCAATGTAAATTTTCCAGGTTGCCAAAGGAGATACCTCAAAACACTGCCAAAATTACTGGAGCCCAAATGATTATCTGAACGCAGATCTATACATCAGATACAATGAAACAAAAGATTTAGATTTCCTGCTATGTCAACAACATATCAACAATATAAGCTTGAACTACGCTTATTCCATCAAAATGTAAATTTTTCACCGTTGTGAAAGGAATTACTCTAAGTACACCTGCCTAAATTACCTAGACGCCAAAATTATTATCTGACCCCTTTTTGCCTTACTATTCATATCCTCCTATCATTAAATACAAATTTAGCATTCTGCGCTATACACATATCTATACAAAATAGTTGACTAGCTTATCACTAATCAATTAAATTGTTTCCCCGTTGTGCACAGGAGGCGAATACGTCAACCGCCCCTAAATTACCTTAGGAGCCCATTATGTACCTGATAACCGATCTAAACATGCTTGATACATTTATAACACAAATTTAATTCTTGCAACACATATATACAATATAATATGGGCCTTGAATATCGCTTTATCACTACAAAATTGTAATAAAGCCTACGTTGTGCAAAAAGGAAACCTCAAACACCTGAATTACTTACCTACTAGTCCAAATTCTTACATGGGGATCCTACGTGAATGGCATTATCAAAAAATTTGTTCTTGCTGATTAGCACATATCAACAATATAAATCAGACTTGCTACCTTATAATCCCTACATACCAATTACCTAGATACCCAATTAATCAGATGAATTGCTTTACACATCTGAAATCTAAACATATAAATAAGCTGACTCACTTATCACTACCAAATTTGTTAAAATTTTTTCACCGGTTGTGCAATAGGATTACATCAAACCCTGATATAAATACCTGTGTGCAGCCCAAAAATTGTATTATTGAAACGATCTACAGACATAATATCATATAAAGCAAATTTAAGACTTTCCTTGCTATTACTCTATAACAAAAATAGTCTCGACTACGCTTATCACTTTACATTCAAAATTGCTTAAGTGTTTTACGATTCTGTGCAAAGGAATACCTCAACAACCTGCGATAAGATACTAGGCCCAAATATTTATTCTGAAACGGTAATCTAAATGAATCATATTAAAACAAAATTTGAGATTTCCTTGTGCCCACATTAACTAATAGAAATTAGCTTGGACTACGCTATCCATACATCAAATGGTAAAATTTTTCACGTTGTTGTCAAGGAGAATACTCAAACCCTGCCTAAATTATACCTAGGAGGCAATTAAAAACTAAACCGATCTAACAAAACTACTTAAAAAAAAATTTCATGATGAAATATATAACATATAATATAAATTCTTAGAATTTAAAATATTATAGAAATTCAAATGTAATATTTTTTGACCGGTTGCAAAGGAGAATACCGTTCAAACATCTAAATACCATAGATCCCCAAATTTACTGAACCGGGGATCTAACATGAAATCTGTATAGAAAACAAATTATGAATTCTTGCCTATTAGCACGATATTAACAATATAAAATAGCTTGATAATCTCGGTTTGAACCACTACAGTCGAAAATTGAAATTTTTCACGTTGTGGCAAATCAGGAGATACTTCAAGCACTTGGCCTAAATTACTAGGAGAGCCCAAAGTTATTTATCCTGAAATCGAATCTAACCATGAATCAGATTAAACAATTTTGATTTCCTGCTATTACACATATATAAATATAACTGGACTACGCTTTATCACTAATAAATGTAAATTTTTTTTACGGGTGTGAAAGTAATAACTCAAACAGAACCTGCCCAATTACCTGAGAGCCCAAAAAATTCTGAAAACGTTAAACATGAATACATATTAAAAAACAAATTTAGATTTTCTTGCTATGAAACATAGATAACAATAAATACTTGAAGACTACGTCTTTATCACTAATAAATTGTAAATTTTTCACGGTTGTGCACAAGAGATACTCAAACACCATGCCTAAATTACCTAGGGACCCAAATTATTATTATCTGAAACGATCTTACATGAATAACATATGCAATATTTACTTTCCTGTATACACAATATAATAATATAATAGGCTCCTGACTAGCTACACTAATCAAATTGGTAAATTTTCAAACAGTTGGTGCATAAGAGATATCTCACAAAACACCTGCTATATACATAGGAGCCCCAAATTTATTTATCTGAAAACTCCGATTGATACATGATAATTAACATATTAAAACATCCGTAGATTTCTTTGCTATTAAACAACATATAACATAAAAAATTTGCTTAGCTCTGTAATACAC